>VWYK01051588.1:3531-13961 GCA_013399775.1 Semnornis frantzii | reverse complement strand
GCTTTCAAGGCTGGGTTGAAGGAACTGAGTTGGAGAAACCCTGCCCCAACTCCAAGCTCACAGGGCAGTGCTGGGCACTTGTCACCATCTCTTTGGGACTCTCTTTCTTCTCCTCTAGTTTCTCTTCTCTGTTTTAGGTAGGTTGGAAGCTCCTGGAGGTTAAGGCATGTCTGTGCCTGTGTGGTTTTTGCACAGCACAGCCCCAGCAGGGGCTTGTCCTCATCACTTGGGCTGCTGGGCACTGCTGCAGAACACTGATAAGGACAGGTTGAATTTGCTTGGCACTGTTGTGCTCTTGCAGCTTCCTCCTAATCCTCCTTTAAACATCTTTTGCTTCTTGCTCCAGAAATTGCTCTTCACAAATCTCTGCCTCTTAAAACCTGATCTCATTTCCACACACAGCAGAGGTGCCTGGATTTCAGAGTGGCAAATGCAAGACAGTTGCAGTAATGCAAATGCAAGAGGATGGGCAAGGAAAAGAAAAAAAAAACCAAACACTCCCTCTCCCACCCTGGGATTATCATTCCTGTGGAGGGCACTTGGAGCATTCATACCATGGTTAGCTGAGTCAACAGAGCAACTCAAGCAAAGCCCAAAACATCTCTCAGGCTGTAGCTTTCCATGTGAAATTCTTGCAGCAGCCTTCAGGGAAGCTCAGCTGGAGGAGGCACAGCATCTCTTTGTATGCAGGCTTTGTGTGAGACCTGCAAGCTGAGCAGGTCTGGGTCTTGCATGGCCACAGAACCTTGGCCAGGAGCAGCCTGGTAGTTTGCAGGCAGTTTGCAGGTTTGTGTGCCTGGGGGAGTTTGCTCTTCCCAAGGACAAAACCTCCTCTGTGTTCTCCCTTAGAGTGGTGTTAGGAAATCCCTGAAAATCCCTGAGGGCTTCAAGCTTCTCACTGGGAGCTTCTCATCAGGTTTTGAGCTCAGCAGCAGTGATGGAAAAAGACATTCTGCAAATGGTGATGGCTTAGTGCAGAGCAGGCAAAAGCTTTCCAAATCTCCCTGCACTTCCAGCTCACCACCCCTGGGGTGCAGAGAGTGATCAGGGGCTGAAGGCACCCAGGGTTCTACCACCTTGTTTTGTGCAGTGCTGCTCTTGGGGCCATTTAAACTGGCAGGACAAATTCAGGTTGCATTTTCCCCTGCCTTTTGTGGATGGGGGAAGAAACATAGAATGATAGAATGGGAAGGTTGGAAGGGAGCTCAAAGCTCAACCAGTTCCAAACCCCTGCCATAGGCAGGGACCCCTCCCACTAGCACAGGTCACTCAAGGACTCATCCAACCTGGCCTTGAACACCTCCAGGGAGGGAGCAGCCACAACCTCCCTGGGCAACCTGTGCCAGTGTCTCACCACCCTCACTCCAAACAACTTCCTCCTAACATCCACTTTCAATCTCCCCTCTGACATTTCAAACCCATTCCCCTTGTCCTGCCATTCCCAGACCTTGTCAATAGTCCCTCCCCAGCCTTCCTGCAGCCTCCTTCACATCCTGCAAGGCCACTCCAAGCTCTCCTGGAAGCCTTCTCCTCTCCAGGCTGCAGAGCCCCAACTCTCTCAGCCTGTCCTCACAGCAGAGCTGCTGCAGCCCTCTCAGCATCTTCATCGCCTCCTCTGCACTGGCTCCAACACTTCCATGTCCTTCCTGTGCTGGGGGCTCCAGAACTGCCCCCAGGACTGCAGCTGGGGTCTGAGGAGAGCAGAGCAAAGGGGCACAATCCCCTCCCTTGCCCTGCTGCCCACACTGCTCTTGCTGCAGCCCAGCACACAGTTGCTGTCTGGGCTGCACTCACACTGCAGCCTCATCTTCAGCTTTGCATCACCCCACACCCCCAGGGCCTGTTCCTCAGGGCTGCTCTCAGCCATTCCCCACCCAGCCTGGAGCTGTGCTTGGCATTGTGCCTACCCAGGTGCAGGACCTTGCACTTGGCCTTGTTGAATGTCCTGAGGTTGGCCTGGGCACAGCTCTGCAGCCTGAAGAATGGCAGCTGGTGTTCTGTTGGTGTTTATTAAGCCAGCTTGCCTTCTGAAATCCAGCTCCTCTTACATTCCCACTCTGCAGACTGGTGATGGAGAGCACTCCTAGGATTTCCCTTGTTCTGTTGGTAGGCAATCACCCAAGTGTTTAGAAGAGAGTTCCTAAGTAAAGGAACTGTGGAGTGCAGAAGGTCTTGAGAGCAGCTGGAGATGCTTTCAGCAGCCTCATAAAGCTAAAGGTCCCTGTGTGAGCAGTCAGTGCCCTTGCAGAGGCTGCTTTTTTTGCACAGACACTGCCAACCAAGAGGTCATCTTCATCCTGCCTCCCTTTGGATTCCAGCAGGAGGGAAATCATCCCTAAAAACCACTTTAATAGCCCTCTCCCATCTCTCCCTGATCTTCCAAGCTACAGCTGAGGCAATCCACACTCATTTGAAACTGACTGCAAGCCCAGTGGAAGGCTTCTAAAGGCAGTGAATGATGAGAATGTGTTGGAAACTCCTGGCTGTTGAGTTTTTCAGCATCAAATCCCAAGAGGAATGCCTGGCCAGCATCCAGCCAGCTGGCTTCTTACAGGGGATGCAGGTTAGCTGAGGGTTTGTCATGAGATCTTGTAATAGACTCTAGGAATTAGGGAATTAATGAGAGGCTCTGCCCAGTCTGGGCATCTTGTGACCTTCACAAGTTTGCTGACACATGGAGTTTAATTTTATCTGTTTCCCTGTCTGCAAAAAAGAAACTGTGCCTGGTGCTTGCTGCTGAGCTCACCCAGGTGTTCTGATAGGTGAGAGTGCAAAATGGTTTGTGGCTCTCTGCTGGAAGTGTAGTAAAAGAACCAGGCTGAATACCACCAAGGCCCCAGGTGCAGCAATCTGCCTTTTGGAGGGAGCTTACCCTTGCAAATTGGCTTTGTGGGGGGCTGCTTGTGCCAGAAGGAGCTTCCTGGAGAGCATCTCTTCTCTCCCAAACAAATCTTAGATGCCTTTAGGGCTTCTGAAGCATTGGATGTGCACTAAACCCATTCCCCTCTTCCCTTTGTCTGCTTCTATCAACAGGGACATCCTGGCAAGGAAGGTCCTCCTGGAGAGAAGGGGAGTCAGGTAAGTGTTAACAAGATCCTCAGGGATCCATCCTGGAGTCTCTTTCTCTGGAGGGATCCCAACCCCACCTGGCCAGTGTGATGCTGTGGGCACCTGAGCAGGGGGGGTTGGACTGGATCACCTGCAGAGCTCCTTTCCAGCTCCACCATTCCTGCAGGGCAGTGAGGCTGGGAAGGAGATGTTTCGTTTGCAGGGCATGCATCAGGCCCTGTGCCCAGCACAGCTCCTGGTGTCCATGGGGATTTGCAGCTTTTTGAGCATCTCCTCTTCCACACAGATGGGGCTAAAGGACATCACCTCCAAGTGCCTCAAGCAATAATTCTCTCTCTGATCATCTTTGCTGCATTACAGCAAAACCAAGATGGTTTAGAAGGGAGGAGAGGGCAGAACATGTCCCTCCTCTCTGAGAACTCCTTCCTTGATCCAAAACACACCTCACCAATCCTATGGATAAATCCCCTTCCTAACAAGTCATTGCTGTCTTGTCTCTTCCTCCTTTGCTATCATATGGACCTTAGCTGTTGGCTCATCTCAGTATAGCTGCCCAAGGTGATGTCCTTGGAGCTCTCTGTGTTACTCTGAGCTGTTTCCAGGTGGCTGCTGCCATTTCCACCTGGTCTGGAGCAGAGGAGGGTTTGGGATGTTTGGTTTCCACACATTCTCCTTACTGCTGCATCTTCCTGGTGCCATTTCTACCTGGTCTGGAGCAGAGGAGGGTTTGGGATGTTTGGTTTCCACACATTCTCCTTCCTGCTGCAGCTTCCTGTTGATTTTTGATGTTGTTGGGTTTTTTTTCTCTTGTTTGCATTTTTTCACCCCAGGGTCCACCAGGTCCTCAGGGCCCCATTGGTTATCCAGGACCACGTGGAGTCAAGGTAAGGATGCAGGAATGGTGCCCATGGGCTTGCTCCTTCAACTTGAGCTCTTGGTCTTGTGCTGGGGAGGAACACAGCCTGTGGGCACAGAAGCCCTACCAGGGCACTTAGTGACCACCTCAGTGACCAAGGAGGTTTGCTGCTTGGTCCAGCAGGTTCTCAGCAGGCCATGGCATTAGGGTCACAGGCTCACAGGGTGCCAAGGGTTGGAAGGGACCCAAAGGGATAATTGAGTCTAATCCCCCTGCCAGAGCAGGACCAGACAATCTCAGGGCACACAGGAACACATCCAGACAGGCCTTGGAAGGCTCCAGAGAAGGAGACTCCACAACCTCTCTGGGCAACCTGTGCCAGGGCTCTGGGGCCCTTCCAGGCAAGAAGTTGCCCCTTGTGTTGAGCTGGAACCTACTGTGCTGCAGCTTCACAGAATCACAGAAACATCCAGGCTGGAAAAGACCCTCAAGGATCACCAAACCCAACCTGTATCTTCCATCCACGGCTCCTTGTCCTATCCCAGGCAGCAGTGAGCAGAGCCTGTCCCCCACCTCCTGACCCCCAATTCAGAAGCTCTTTGCTGTGGAGGGTGGTGGAACACTGAGACAGATTGCCCAAGGAGGTGCTGGAGGCTCCATCCCTGGAGGCATTCAAGGTCTGGCTTGAGGGAGCTCTGAGCAACCTGATCTCATTGGGGATGTGGCCACCACTGCAGGGAAGGTGTGTTGGACTAGATGACCTTTCAAGATCCCTTCCAACCCAATGCATTCTGTGATCCTCTGAGGATTCCAAACCCTCAGCTGTCCAACAACCCCCTGCTGGCATCCTTCAGAGCTCTGGAGAGAGCTTTTCTCTTAGAATTCTTTGTGAGCATGAACTCAGTCCCATTCCAATCGTTTCCAGTTTACAACCCAAGTAAATCTCAGCCAGAATGTGAAGGCTTTAACAAGGCTTGTTAATAAAACAAAACAGCCTCTTGCCCAAACAAAGCAAGCTTTTCATGCTCCTGATCCAAAACCTTGTTAGAGGAAGCTTTCACAGCTCAGTGACTGAATTCCAGCTCTCTCCTCACTCCTGCAGCTCCTGCATGCTGATAAGATGGCAGGAGGGAGTTTTGAGCTGTTCCTCCCCCTTCCCCTTCCAGCTCTGCCTGTTGTGCCCATCAAGATCTATCAGCTGAGGCGCAGATGCAGCCTGCATCCCCAAAGTGCAATGAATCTGCAGGGGGTTGCAGACTGGCAGAGATTCACAGATTGCATTGGGTTGGGAGGGACCTTTGAAGGTCCTCTTGTGACCCCTCCAACCAGATCAGGCTGCTCAGGGCCACCTCAAATCTGACCTTTGAATGCCTTTGAGGACAGGGCTTCAACCACATCCATGGGCAACCTGTTCCAGTATTTCACCACCCTCATTGTGCAGAACTTCCTCCTGGTATCCAACCTGCATCTGCCCTGCTGCACTTTCAAACCATTGCTCTCCTCCTAGCCCAGGATGTGACAGGATCAGAGGATGTGAGGGGTTGGGAGGGACCCAAAGAGATCATTGAGTCCAACCTGCCACTCCAAGGTCTTCTAAACAGTCCCTCCTGTGGGTCCCTTTCAGATACTGAAATGTAACTTAGAGGGCTCCCTGGAGTGTGCTGCTCCTCTCCAAGCTGCACAACCCCAATTCTTTCAGCCTGTCTTCATGGCTGAGGTTCTGTAGCCCTCTGATCACCTCTGGACCCAGTCCAGCAGTTCCACATCTCCCTTGTGCCAGGGGTTTGTGCCAGCAGATGCAAGCAGAGCTGAGGGACTGACTCTAGGTGAAGTGAAGCCCTCTCAAACCCCTCCACATCTCCTTTATTTTTTTTTAGCAGCACAAACCCATTTGCCATTCTGCCTTCCAAACCTAAGCAGGATGTATTTGGCCAGGGCCAGCTTTCATCTTGCTTCTTGCAAGGTTGCAGATTGAGATGTAGAGGTCCATTAGGGAATGGTTTGTTGTTGTGTTTACCACTAAAGTGGAACTGTTCCACATTAGAGTGAGCTAGAAAAACTGTGTCATGCACCCAGCCCTCAGTGCATGCAGGGAAGGTTTGGCTTCCTCTAAGCAGCATTCTGCTAACTGCAAAAGCCTCCACTTCAGGGGTGGAGGAAAAAAAAATGCATCCCACTGAGTCTGCAGCTATAAAGGACTTTTAAATGTTGCCTCACCTACCAGAACCCTGTCCTGCTGCCCAGTTGTTGATCTGCTTTCAGTTATATTTCTTCCTAATGTGATAAAAAGAGAAATGTAAAATACCCTGAGCAGATCCATAGAATGGGAAGGTTGGAAGGGAGCTCAAGGATCAGCCAGTTCCAACCCCCTGCTATAGGCAGGGACACCTCCCACTAGCACAGGTCACTCAAGGCCTCATCCAACCTGGTCCTGAACACTTCCAGGGAGGTTGTGGAGCACAGAAGCACAGAATGTGATCAAAGATCACATTGAGTGATTCTGTGCTCCACAACCTCCCTGGGCAACCTGTGCCAGTGTCTCACCACCCTCGCTCCAAACAACTTCCTTCTAACATCCACTTTCAATCTCCCCTCTGCCACTTCAAACCCATTCCCCTTGTCCTANTGGGGTCTGAGGAGAGCAGAGCCAAGGGGCAGAATCCCCTCCCTTGCCCTGCTGCCCACACTGCTCTTGCTGCAGCCCAGCACACAGTTGCTGTCTGGGCTGCACTCACACTGCAGCCTCATCTTGAGCTTTTCCTCACCCCACACCCCCAGGGCCTGTTCCTCAGGGCTACTCTCAGCCATTCCCCACCCAGCCTGGAGTTGTGCCTGGGATTGTACAGGTGTCAGTGCTCAAAGAAATCAAAAATGCTTCAGTTTTTCATTGTTGAGAGCTGCCCTGCAGAGTGCAGCTGGGGTAGGTACCCAAGTGTCATGGTTTATAGATGAGAAGTGTGGAGGGGTCCAAAGGTTTGGGCTCATGGCATAACAAGGGGCAGATGCTGACCACACTCAAGACTTCCAAGCTGAGCACTGTGGATGTTTAAGGCCAGGCTGGATGAGGTCGAGCAGCTGTGTCTAGTAGAGAGCTTGGAGTAGATGATCTCTGAGGTCATAGAATCATTGAATCATGGCAAGGTTGGAAGGGAGCTCAAAGCTCATCCAGTTCCAACCCCCTGCCATAGGCAGGGACACCTCCCACTAGCACAGGTCACTCAAGGCCTCCTCCAACCTGGTCCTGAACACCTCCAGGGAGGGAGCAGCCACAACCTCCCTGGGCAACCTGTGCCAGTGCCAGGTCCCTTCCAACCTGAGCCATTCTACAATGCTGATCACCTGGGTGAAGCTTTGAAGGGCTTCTGCACCACATCACAGATGCTCACATCAGTTGTGTTACTGTTTTTGGGGTGTTTTTTTTAACACCTTTTGGTCCCTAAGTGTACTTTAAACAAGAAAATGCATGCAGAGAGGTGAGCCCCATGGTCAGGGAGAACCAAGTGTAAGCTGTGGAGTGTTGGACATGGTGCTGCTGCCTGCAGCAGAGCTGTGGCTGTGTGCTCAGCTGTGTGGCTGTGTGCTCAGAGCTTCTCAAGTGGATTCACTTCCCAAGTGTCCATGCACAGCTCAAGCACACTGAACTGTCTCAAGTCAAGTCAGGGCATGGAAATAGGTTTGTGGGCAATGTGCATTGCAGAGTTTTATCCCTGGAAACACAGCTGCTGGGCAGGGAATGGGCATAAACCACCAGCCCCAGCTCCCAAATCAAGTCAGCAGAGGTTTGTGGCTACAAGCTACTCAGTGGTGACCCAAAAGGCAGATACCAGTGGCTGATGTTTGATGAGCAATGTGTCTGGAAGCATCAGAGTGTGCACCTACCACTGTCAGCATGGCAGGAAGCAAACCCCACCACAGTTATTGACTCTTCACTCCTAAGCTCTGCACCTCTGTAACAGTTTGGTTTATCTCCTGCCAGGGAGCAGATGGTGTTCGTGGGTTGAAGGGCACCAAAGGTGAAAAGGTGAGTTGATATTATTTGTTTGGACTGATTTTTCTATCAGCCACTGTGACCTTTTCTCCCTGCACAGGGATTTCCCTCAGATGAGCTGGGGGTTAAGCACCCCAAAGGACTTGTAACCTCTTGCTTTTTGGAGCAGATGTAGGTTGGGTACCTGCCATAGGCTGGGTGCCTGCTGTGATGCTCTGCCACAGCACTGCTCAGACCTGGGGCTACCTGAGCCTCCATGGTGTGCTCAGCATTGAGCTGTTGACTGGTCCCAACTGTTGCTGGGAGATCAGAGTGCAGTGCTGGGATGGTTTCCTCCTGGCAAAATCTGCAGCTTGAGTGTTTGAGTGGAGCTGTGAAGGCTTTGTGCTGTGTCTCAGCTGGAGGAGGGGATCTGCTGCCCAGCCTGGTCAGGGCAAGCAGGAGGTCAATGCAGCCTCTCTCTGCATGTCTCCAAGCTGCAACTGGGTTCTCCCTAAAGAAAAGCAGGAGAGGACTCTTGCAGGTCCCATCAGCACATCCATGCTCCTTTTATTCCTGGGCCCATCTACAGATCCATGCTGCTTTATTCCTGGTCCCACCAACAGATCTCATTCCTTTGTTCCTGCCTCCAGCAAGGAGTCAGCAGCAATCCCAGGGAATCCTGGCAGGGAGCTTCCCAACTTGGAAAGTTTCTGGGACTTCATTCCCTGTGAGGGCTTTGCTGTAGGAAGCAATACATTGATTTGAGCTCTGCCATTAAACCTCCTTGCTTGAGAGGAATAATTGCCACTGACCTGGAGGTTGTCTTGAAGCATGATGGAGAACATCCTCCCTGAAGATACTTCAGGAATAACTGTTCCCAGTACTGGCAGGATGGTCTGATGTTGGGCTTGGCTTGTGATCCTGACTTGCAGCCAGGTTGGGCTCCAGGGAATTCTTGCTGCGATCCCTTGGGGATCTTGGCAGACACAGCCTGGCAGGGTCTCCCTGGCTGTTTGTTCACACCAGGCAGTGGAAGGACCTAGTCTTGCTCTCCCCACCTGGCCATCATCTGAGGCTACAGAAGCCTTGTTTCTGCTTTTGTTTTGCACCTCTACACCTTGTCTGTTTATTCCCCTCTGCTTTATTCAGGGTGAAGATGGCTTCCCTGGCTTCAAAGGTGATATGGGCATCAAAGGAGACCGGGTAAGCCTCTGTGGCCAGTGTGATCTTGTAGTGCTCTGCCTTGGAAGCCCAGGCTGCAAACACCACCACAGCTCCTCTGGCATGTCTGACCCAGAAGCAGGAATGCAGGAATTTCAGCTTGACCTGGAGCACAGCAGTTGTGAATCTCTACATTTGCTAATGCCACCTGGAAGGTAGCATAAAACTGAGTGGTAATAGAGGACTGTGTCTGCCCTGGGCACAGGAGACTATCCCTGTCCCTTCTCCAAGTAATGCATGGCCTGGAGTTTGGTGTCCCTGCAAGCTCTGATGCCCTCATGGGGTTCAGGAGAGCTTTGGCATCATTCACCAGGAGAGCTTTGGCATCATTCACCAGGAGAGCTTTGGCATCATTCACCAGGAGAGCTTTGGCATCATCCATGCCTGTGCTTGGAGCCACAATGAAAGCCTTGCGTGGAGGCTTGTAAAAGCAGACATCAAATCCTCCCTTTCTGCTGCTCTTTAACTCTGTGATCCAACATTCCTGGAAACTTCCCCACCTCCCCTCACTTCTCATCCAGGAATCATAGGGTGGTAAGGTTGGAAGGGACCAGGGTTGGAGGTGGGACACCTCCCACTAGAGCTCAAGGACTCATCCAACCTGGTCCTGAAGACCTCCAGGGAGGTTGTGGAGCACAGAAGCACAGCATGTGATCAAAGATCACCGTCTGTGCTTCTGTNGATCACATTCTGTGCTTCTGTGCTCCACAACCTCCCTGGGCAACCTGTACCGGTGTCTCACCACCCTCAGAGTCCTTCCTAAGGTCCAACCTAAACCTCCCCTGCTCCACTTTCAAACCATTGCTCCTTGTCTCACCGAGGAAGAAGGACCAAAGTTGACCTCTCAGGGAGGTGACTCCTTGGCCTCACCCAATGCAGACAGACACAACCTCCTGCAAACGAAGCTCAGGGCTCCACTTCCCACCAGCAAGCTCTTTGTTACTGTCCTTGATGAGCAACCAAAGGGACAAGAGGGTTCTCAAGAGCCTCGGGGAGAAACCTGCATCCACCCCAGCTGCTGCTCAGCCAGAAGGAGGCTGCCTGTGTTTGCAGCCTGCAAGCATCTCCTGTTACCCTGTGTGCCAACATGACAACTGCTCTGTGGTGTGCCAAGCCAGCCTGTGGCACAACAAACCCCCTTAATGGCTTAGTCCTCTCCCCTCTCAGATTTCCTAATGATTTTCCAGCACAAAAAAGCTCCAGCCCAGGCTTTCTTCTCCACTCCCTTGGTTCAGCCCTCAATTAAACACTTCCCAGGCTTTAGCTTGCGCATCCAAACTGCACTTTGGGAGCTTGGGGAGGTGTAAGGGGGGG
>VWYK01051583.1:6430-23473 GCA_013399775.1 Semnornis frantzii | reverse complement strand
TAGATACTTCACTGAATCTCATAAGCTATGATGTTAAATAAAGTACAAAAAATCTTAATCAAAGTTATGAGTATCAACAAGAAGCAAAATAGCTAATAGAAGATTAGCTGCTGAACAAAAGTTTTCTATGATTAATTATATTATAGCACAGTAATTTAGTTTCTCTCAATCTGTAACTTCAAATATCTATACTAATTAGTTGCCAACCTACAACATAATAAATGAGATAATGAAATAGAGATGTTTTAAATATCCCTTTCTATTACATGTACGTTTTGCAGCATGTTAATAGACAAGATGAATTCTGATATTTTTTAAAGCATATATTAGCATATCATTATGTACATGAATGCCAATTAATACATTTTTCACAAGAATTATGTTCAACTACTAAATCCACAGGAATCTGGGAACAAAACAAACTATTGTATGGTAGATGAAGGCTGGCATGGGTTAAGCTTATAGTAAACACAGAGACATCACACCTTTCTCCATCACATTTGCACCTGCTCATGTGGTACACACTTCTGCTTTGATGGAAAATTCCTTTGGGTCTTCTTGGTGTAAAGCTGTTGGTGCTTGCAGCAAAAAATGCAGAGCTAGTGGTGAGCAGAGAACATTTTCATTTGGCTGTTAAGCCAGAGAAATACCAACAGCATTTTTCACAGTTCATGAAAGGGACCATCACTTTTCTGTTAGCTTTGTTCAATTTGGGAACAAGATATACAAGTTCTTTTCTTTTATTATTTTTTTTAATAGCATTTCTTTAGATTTTTTCCCCCTTTTTAAAAGAAAAGTACAGTTCTTAGACTCTGAATTTATGCAAAAAAATTTTGCAGTATTCCCTTTGTAAGCTGAAGAAGCTCTAAAGAAGCATCGCAGAGAGCGAGGGAGTATTATTTATTTTCCTGAAAGCAGTGATGGCAGTCAAAGCATGAGCAGCGTAGCTTGTTGTATATATCAACCTCGCATGTTTTCCTGTCAGCTTTGCAGTTTGTCATCCACAGCTTAGCCTCCAAATGGCACGAACTTTGAGGACAACATGCTGAAATGAAAGTCTTGCTGCTTTCCTCCTACAGAGCAGAAACAAGGCCACCAAGGAAAGGCAGAATATCTGTTTATTCTACTCTATGTAGCTTAAATTGTGGAAAAATATTCCATTATTAGTAGAAAAATAATACAACTCTGTTAATGGTAGTGTAATTTATTGCTACTATTTGGAGTGAATCTGTAAGAAATCTAGCTAGCATAACAGACAAAATCATAGAAGAAAACACTAAATGCAAAATCTGATATACAAAGGCAAAGACTGAGTTGGAGCAGCTGCAATAGCTTATTATAAATACTTCTCAGAATTGTTCAGCTCAGGCAGTGTTTGCCAGCTGGAGTGCAGTTGTTCTGAGAGGGAGGTGAGATATCCCTCCTCTCCACGTGGAGAAACAACACAGCTAAGTGAGCAGAAATGCACAAAATGGTATTGTATTTTATTCCTAAAATGATTCCCAGAGACAGAAACCTGTTAGACCGTTTTATGGCAGTTGCCAGAAAAGTGACTGGCCGATCTGGAACACGCTGATAAAGTTTAGTCTTTTATCATTGCAACCTTTTTCATAAACATTATCGGTTGTTGGGTTTTTTTTCCCCCCTCTTAAGTGTGATGACTCTAGGTGATCTCCCCTCAGATGTGTGGTCACTGCACTACCTGTGTAGAACCTGCAGAATTTTCTCTCGCTTCTGTCAGGGGAGTGAACAAGCTGGGAACTATGACCCAAGCAGCTATATTTCTGACAAGAAACTTCCTATTACCTCACATTTACAATTCACCTTGATGAGTTATCATGGAGAACATTAGTGTGCAAAGTGATATGAATTAGTATCATATGAATTAAAAAAGGAGTTCTGAACATCCACCAATAATTAGAATAAGTGCAAGAGGGCTTTTTCATTAATTAAAACTGGCATAACACTGAGTTTATTAGACTGAAGGCATACAGCACAGGGGCCATTATGTTATAATCAGTTTAAATATGCTGAAAACACAGCATGAGACTAAATTCAGACAGACTTGCTATTATACTGGTCAAACAACACTACTCGAACTGTTTTATCTGAGGTTTGATCTAAAGCCCAGGAGACTCTGGCTATTGCATTCAGTGGGCACAGAGTTCAATCCTTGATGAAACCAAATCCTTATCCTTGTATAATACAATTACTTATGTCACTTGCTGAATATATGACTTCTTAGATAATTCTTTACATGTAACCACCAACGCATAGATCATCCAAAACCCTCAAACCAGTTCCTTTTGTTGTTTTCCTTTTCAACTCCTTCAATTCTTGCTACTGCCCCCTGCTTCTGCTATCACTAATGTCAGCAAAAAATGTTTATAATATCATTGTGAAAGGCTTTCATATGCTTTTAGTTACATTACACCACATCTGTTCATTGCAGAAAAGTATATGTAAGCAGCAGGTATTTTATTAAATTACAGCTGCAGCACGGCTGTATTTTGCTGTGAAATGCAGGTACTCAATATAGTCATGCATGGCCATGTATAGGTGACATCAGCTTTTTTTGCTATGTTTGTCTATGTCCAGTGAATTTGACCATCATCGCATGGCAATCGCACAGAACGGCTGAGGTTGGCAGGCACCTCCAGAGCTCATCTTTTCCAAGTCCCTGCCCAAACAAGGCAACCTAGGACCATGGCTGTACAGTTTCTGAATATCTCCAAGAACGGAGACTCTACAATCTGTCTAGGCAGCCTCTGCCAGTGCTCAGTCACTCTCACAGTAAAGCATTTCTTGATGTTATGACAAAGCCAAGCCTTGCATGCCATGTTCTTTTCACTGTCCCTTCAGTAATTTGTACACACTGATGAGATCTTTACCAAGCATTTTCTTTACTAGGCTGAGTAGACTGAACAGCTCCAGCTCTCTCAGCCTTTCCTTAGGTGTAAGATGCTCCAGTCCATCATCTTAGTGGTCCTTTGCTGAACTCTTTTTAATAGCCATCTTTTGTAACAGAGAGCCCAGAACCAGACACAGTGCTCCAGGTACTGCAAGGATTGTCTGGGAAATATTTATTCATATTAATACATAAACTGAAGCATAATGTAAAAGAATTATTAGTACCTACAGTTTAATAAATAAATAAAAGTGAAGTTTCTGCACACAAACATCATTAAATGAAGGGAAGAAGATTTCAGGTTCGTAATTGAGTAGATGATTACAGGGAACTTTTTGCAGTCTCCAAATAATAGTATAGTAAGCATGTCTGCTGTGGAGAGGATGAAAATGGCAAATCATCCATTAATAAGTATCTATTTTCCTTGATAAATGCCTAATTATTCAGCAGAGTAATTTAATGTTCTGTATTAAGCTAAGAGGAACATGGATTAAAATACCCACATCAATGGGCTCTGTTCAGTATTCCCTACTCACTTCCACCACCACAACATTCACAAACCTCAGCAGGGAATTTTCCTGAGGAGATGAGCTAATAATGTATTGTACCCTGCAAATGAGCCCTTAAATCTCTGCAGTTGATTTTTGTCTGCCAAATCACAAAACCGTCTTTTCTTCTTCTGCTAAGAATCCTCTCTGCCCATGTACTCTACCACTCTATATATGCCAAGACATAGCTCCAGTTATTAAATCCAAAGAAAGAAAATATCACAGTTTAAGGCAAAGCAAAAATTTAGCCTTTAATAAAGAGACTCAAATAAAGCCAATAAAAAGTGCTTATATTTCAGGAGAAATAGAAGACTGAAATTTAGAGGCCTGTGGAAACACTTGAAAAGCAATTAGTCACAGCCATAAAACAACCAGTAAGACATGCTTCTAGACTACCAAGCAGCACGCCTGTGAGGCAGACAGTGGATATATTGGACCAAGAGGAACTGAAAGGAATCACTACATAAGAAAAGGGGCATTGCAGAGTAGTTCAGTGACAGGTCTGAAAAACATACCAACCTCCAGAGATAATGGTCCCAACATTTGCTTGATGCCAACGACAGGAAAAAGGATGGAATTAACTAGAGGAACCAGGATCAAATGGCAGTATTGTTTTCATTACAATAAAGGTGAGGAAGATTTAGCCACACTAGAAGATAACCAGTAGAAACCTGGTAACTGCAGTACCATATTAGGAGTTACCAGCATTGAATAGTAGTGAACTTACAGGGTAAGCATCTGAACTCACAAGGTTTACTATTTATTATTAAAAATGTGGGAGAAATAGCTGAAAATTTGGCTGTTTTTAAAGGTAAGCCTGCATCCCTAATAGATAACTGAAGGGCAGTATATTCATCAAACACCAAAACAAGTGCATACCGATGGGGTCAAACATATTTAATTTCCAATTTGCTGTATGAAATGAAGAAGCATTCATCTGAAACATAGAATCATAGAATGGTAAGCTTGGAAGGGACCTCAACGATTATATAGTTCCAACCCCTTGCCATAGGCAAGGACACCTCCCACTGCTACAGGGTACTCAAGGCCTCGTCCAACCTGGCCTTGAACACCTCCAGGGAGGGAGCAGCCACAACCTCCCTGGGCAACTTGTTCCAGTGCCTCACCACCCTCACTGTAAAGAACTTCCTCCTAACATCCAGTCTAAATCGTCCCTCTGCCAGTTTAAACCCATTTCCCCTTGTCTTGTCATTGCAAGGCCTTGTAAATAGTCCCTCCCCCGCCTTCCTGTAGGCCCCCTTCAGATACATGCAGAGATCACATTCCATATACTCTAGCACATTGAATTTCAGTGGAATTAGCTATGAATATGGCCCATAAACAATCAGTATATGCTTTAAATTATGCAATATCTACTTTTACTTTTTTTTTTTTAATTAGTATTATTTCTTTTATTTGTCACCTGATGTCAAGTTCTGCTTCACTGCTGTAGATACCAGATCACAGTGACTATAAGATTTTGACCATGACCGTGGCAATGCCACTCCTAACATGGGGCAAGGAGAAGGAAGTGCTATTAAGAGCCACAATTTTACCTTAAGCCTTTTTCTGTTCTTAGCCAGTATTTTGTGTGTGTCCATATCAAGGTGTTTATGCCTATTGGAACAATAGAGCAACACCACTTTTCAGTTACACCATTTCTTTCATCCAGGAATCTGAATATACTCCACATGCTGTAATTTAGCCTCACATCTACAGAAGTATGTGCAGTAGTGCTTTCTGCCTTACTGCTAGGTTCAGTAAAGGATTTCCGCACGTAATTTGTGAGGATTTCACTAGACAGGAGGGGAGAGGTTGCACTTGGGCCAGGCATGGGCATGAGCATACTTAACATGATCCTCAACATGCTTTTGGCCCAAGTCTCTCCTGCACCCAGCTGAGGTGATAGCACTAGCCAGAGACTGCTCCCACAGGGCCCAGTATAGATATAGGAATGCCAGGATCTGTCCCATTTTCTGTACTGTATGAACTCTTATCCTCACATAGTGCATTTGTATCCAATAACCATTCTACATAAATAACCATTTAAAATAAACAGTGCAGAGATAGGAAAGCTGAAGGGAAGGGTTACCTGTGCTATGCTCTATGCTACATCTTGTACTCTTACTCACCATCAGATTAAGGCTCAAATTCCCTTCTGCATCATAGCTGAACTTTGGCTGGAGTGTGCAGGAAACATTAGAGTGAAATGCCTGCTACAATAGACATAGATAGCATAGATAGCATAGATAGCATGAACTCAGGCCTTCCGTTTCTTGGGAGACAGCCCTCTTTGATAGCAGTTAAAGCAACAGTATTGTTATAGTCATGATAATCTATGGGTACAAGCAAAGTTTGAAGGAAAAGTTATCTCTCTAAGGCTAACTGATCCAGGGAAACAAAATACCACCTTTTTACAAGTCTGGAGGTTTGCTGGTAGGCGGGATGAGCATCGGTACTGCTTCCACTGCCTTCCAGTGGGCTACAAATGGATATGGAAGTCTGCCACAGTACCATTCAAGGACAGTGCTAGGAAGAGGTAAGATCAACCTCAAATCATCATTCCTTTTCCCCTTCCAAATGATTATACACCATCATCTCTAATCACCTCCAGACCAGTAACAAGCATGCATTAAGCCCACTTAATGCAGATGATATTAAGTATGATTAGACATCACACTGCAAGGTTATATGAAATATATGGATCGATGTATGGCAAAGTACCACATCAAGGCTTAAACATTCTTTTGATGGCTGAAAGGATGTCTCCCCCTTTTTTTCTTCTTTTGCAGGAACAGTAATTTAAATATAATTGCTAAACATCAGGGCATGCCATCATAACTAAAGCAGTAGTTTCAAACCTGAGGAAACATAGTGCTCTCTAAGGCATTCTCTTGAGTCTGTCTGTGACAATAATGTGACACAATACACTTTCATTTAGCTAAAAGTGGTCAGTCTGGGAGCTGTGAAGATAAGCCTGCTAGGGGAGAAATTCTACCACTGCAGAGTGTTGCCCAGGAAAGTTAGGCAGGTGTCAGCAGGACTGTAAGGAGTGCACATGAGCTCACAGGCTGCATGTAGCTTAGCATTCAAGCACTGCTATACCTTGTGCAGTTTGCTCTTGCCACTCCCGCCTGAGCAGGTGCCCAGACACAGAACTCACACACCAAAATGGAGGAGAAGCATAGAAACAACTGTCACAACCTGCAAAGTTCTGCACAATCTGAGCATGTTTTTTCAGGAAGGTATTTTTCAGTTTATATTCCTATACTTTAAAGTTCATTACTGCATTTAGAGCTTAAGCCCTGCTTTTTGTTGTGAACAATAATTTGTTACTCTCTTGCAAACTTAGGCAGGCCCCCGTATTGCCAGTACTATGTGTTTTGGGGAAATTATTTAAATGACAAAATTCTTGCTTGTAAAAATGAAAGAACTGGTAAAATATAAGCTAAGCTTTAATAACTGAAAAAAAGATCTTTAATTAAAATTACTTCCATTTAGGGGCTAGAGTTTTATTCAACCAGCTGCCCTATGAAAGTTATTACCTAGAGTTTTCATTTTCCCAGTACACAGCTGCAGAAAAGATTTTATTCTTGTGAATGAAGGACTGTACAACAGCAAGGACAAAGCTTACTTAAACTAACAATGGAGCCATGGCAAAAGTCACAACCTTCTGGCGTCTTAGGGGAAGCACGCTTTCTGAATATAATCTCTCTGATTATGCCTAGTATGCAAAATGCAGTTTTATATGTGCAGCTCAAATAGATTTCAGTATTACCAGTGAATACTAATCACTGATGCAAAAAACGTACAGCTCCCTCAAGGCATTTCAAAAATCTTGATTATTTAATCAGTGCTCTTGATTTATAAGGCAAGCTGGTTGATGACTACCAAAATGTGACACATTGGACACTATCCAGATGGAATGCCAGTTTTCATTTGAGGTTAAGGAGGTAGAACTCTACAAGAGAGGTTTTCCCGTATGCTGGACTAGAGCTAGAGTTATATCAGATGGTAAATAAAACCTGGCAGTTTGGCTTGCACATAATATTAAAACGGAAACTTCACTGAACTGTCAGTTGTAAAATGAAGTAATCAACTCTCTTTTTGATTATTCTCTGTTTCCACTATGGACTTCTTATTTATTTCATGTTTAATGCCCTCTTATCTTTTTAAATAGCACTACTTTACATTTTTTTTACCAATATATAAGCGGTGAGTGCTGCCTTTTCATAAGCACTAATTTCTCAGCCAGCTGGATGCAATATTTGAAAAGTTCAGGGTTTTACACCATAACTACATAAATGCATATTTATTTGAAAATAATTTTGAATCTACATCTTCATATATCAACATATGCTTAGGTGTATACTAAAAATAAATTAATTCCCGATTTAAAATGCAATGGAATTGTGAAAATTTGTTTAGGATGCAGATGCACAAGTTACATTCATTTTTTAAGAGGCTTTATGACCTGAATTGCTTGGGCTTTGACGGTCTCATCTCCATCTTATTTTTCAGCTGTAATAGTCTATTAAAGGTTTCCATGTAAAATTTTCCAACCGCTTTCCTCTTAAAACTTTAAGGCGCAGAATGACTTCAAATTGAAATAATAAATTAAATTCTTATTTAGACCTCTAATTTTAGGCCCAGGGCCTAGAAGTTAGCAGTCTGATCAGACTTGGTGATCTTAGAGGTCTTTTCCTATCAAATCAATTTTATGATTCTGCGTGAATACAGAGGCCCCGCACTGCAAACTAATCCTGAAAGTATGGTCCTTGTTAAAAGCAGTGACTGGTACTTTACATTCAAAGCAAAGCTACAATGACAAAGAATTATTTTACTAAATCAGCCTTTGGTCCATGTTTATGCTGCAAGTGGGCAGCACAAACTGGCATCCAGAGGCACCCAGAGTTGGCAGCAGTCCCCCTAAACCAGGGCTCCTTACTGTGTGTGGGGGGATCCAGCCTCTGCTGTGCACCAGCCTGTGCTGCAGTGCCTTCAGCATTATTTATAGCCATCAGTAATAAAGCTAATATATCAACACAGATAAGCACAGCTCTGTGGCAAGTGGTCAGCCTATCATTCCAGCAGAAGTGCACGTGTCCCAGCAGATAAGGACAACCACTGCAAGCATACAAGTGATTTGAAGGTTAAGAGGCACCCTAAAAGGCTGACCTGGAGGTTAAAAGCATCCACTCAAACCTTCTAAAAAACAAAATGACTAAAAGTATAATCAAAACATGGTAACTTACTGGAAAGTTTAATTATAAATAAGCAGCAAAAATATGAAACACTGTCGCACCAACACATTTTAAAGTTACATCTACACCAGAAACGACAACTAAGTAAAAGATTTGCCATCAACCATCCCGTGCAGCAGGTAAGAAGCTTTCTGGGGAGCTGACAGTCACAGATGAGCCCATTATCATGGATATGGTCCCTCTCAGTGGCAGTGGAGCAGAGCACAGGTACTGACCCCACAGCACTGGACAGAGGAACTGGGCTGAAGGCTCTCAGGTGCTCCCACCCTGGGTTTGGGAAGGTGCAGCTTGGCTGCCATCAGCACAGTTGTGCAAGCTGGTGCCCACGCAGCATCCAGCCTGAGTCAGTGGTGACAGGGCCCGTGCAGTCCCTGTGCCCTTGCTCCCTCACCTCTCCACTGCAGATGCTTTCATGCCATGTTTTCCCACACCTGTGCAGCCAGCAATCTAGCCTGCACTGGAGTCTGTGGGACTTGGCTCAGGCTCTGAGGGTGCATCAAAGAGTAGGCAGCAGGGTTACACAGAGAGGAGAAGCTCAACTTTAAACTGGTTTGCTGGGGTACGAGCAACGGCTCCGGCTGGAACAACACAAAGAGCAGCATGTGCTGATTTACTATGCGTGGCAGCCTTGCTGATTGCAGCAGAGCTGCACACTCCAACTGGCTCCTGGCTGGTTCCTTTGTTATGTTCCCTCCTCAGTACCTGTGTGACTAATACTCATAAAACATTGTTTTCATTTCTCATTTTAAAAAGTTTACTAGAAATGTCAGTAGTCTGTAGTGCAATGGCACAGCAGAAGGGAGCACAGAGTGTGTGCTGACTGGAGCCCCCAGGTGCCTTTGCCCACTGCACTCTGCTGCTGCAAATGGAGCGATGTTGGCTGGGCACCGGGCAGGCAGCATTCTATATCCCAAACTGCTCCCAAAGAGCTAAGAAGTGACAGTGTCACCTCCACAAAAGCCTTACATCTAGGTTTTGGCAAAAGTGCAGATTTGTGCTCTGTTACAAAGCCAAAACATTTTAATAACTGCAGAGTTTGCTTATGAAATCTGTGTTGTTTGGACTTCTGCCTTTTAAAATTACATCCCTCTATCTTTCTCTTTACATGTAGATTGGTTTCATCTGAAGCTTTTGAAGGACTATCTTACTTGACTGGACTTGTGGGTAATGTAATCATGTGCAGTTCAAATAGCTCAATTATTCCATTTCCTGTCAGGATGTCAAAAATCTGCTCGAAATACAGATGGCTATTTCCTGGTCATCATCTAGCTCCTCAGCTGATCTCACCATCATGGTCTCTAACAGTTTTCACACAGCTTTTGCACCTTCCTCTTTAAGAGAGAGCAGACCTACAAACTGCAAAGTGAGGAGGTTTTGATTATATATGAGGATGTCTTACTGAAGACTGTGCCACTGGATAACATGCTGGGTGATTGCCTCAGGCTCTGGTAAGAGTGTCATATATATCACAGGTACCACCGGGCCTTCTGCCATGAGTACAGCATGACACAAATAGCTTGTAGGGATTGTGTCCCCACGTCCCAGTCTTGCAAGGCTGTACAGCAAAAATGCTGAAGCCAGAACTTGCCTAGCAAGGAAAAGAAGGGTCTGCTCTCCTGAAGGTTACAGACTGCACTGCAGGGCAGAGTGCTGGGGAAACCCACACCCTGGAAGAGATGGGAACTGGAACTTGCAAATGACACCACTGCCTACCTTGTCTATCCTTCCCCCAAGTCCTACCTAGCCTCCCTAGAGGTGACTGTATCACAGAAATCAAAAAGCCATGTAACCTTATCAAAGGCTCCACAGGTTTCAAACCTAGAAAAGGGAGTCAGGAATAGTTTTCTTCTACCATGCCTGTTTCTGCTGGTTACACTGGGGCAAAGCTTCGATTCTCCTTCGCTGGGTGTAGCTAAGCAAAGTTAAAGCCAGTTCTCCGGATGCATTTGAATCATTAAAGACCTCCTGAACGATTAAGCCACCAGGACATTGACTTTTGTCACTGTCTCCACATCCTGACATAGAAACATAATGTGCAATCATAATTTTAATCTTAGCAGTGGCCTTAGTTCGTCTACTTTCCGCTTCATTCTACATGTCTCCACCCTCTCAAAGTATTTAATTAAATTTTATGGGGTTTTTTGTTTGTTTGTTTGTTTTGGTTTTTTAATAAAAAGAAACCAAAACAGTCTTGGCAAAGCACCTCGTAATGATCATCTTGTGTATGGGACTTGTGTTTAACAGAACATCACGCAACAGGAATGAGAAAATTATCTGAATAATTTCACATACCTGGCATGAGCAGCAGGATATAGATGGGATAGGTCAGGAGAGTGAGCTAACATATTTAAGGAAAACATTTGGACTGCTTTTAATGTGTGGGTAAGTGTGCATGGAAGCTGAACATGTCATTATTCTTAACTGCCATTAAAAAAAAGTGACCATGAAAAAAATCTATGTTCAAAGAACTTTTTCTTCACTATAACCCTATAGTGCTGTACAAGGAACATAATAGATGGAGCCAAGCTTTTCTTTCTTTCCTTTTTTTTTTTTTTTCCTCTCACAGTTGATGGTGCAACTGCAGGAGGAAAGATCATACAGACTTCTTCAGAGAAGAGACTCTAAATCAATGTTCTGCATTTCTGCCTCTTTGAAATAAGAAGTAGGAAGCAATGTCCTAAGATTACCTTGAAAAATTCTGCTTCATACAAATTACTAACAGTAACATCAATACAGACAAAAGCTGTACCCCAAACATTACACGCTTGTAGAATTAGTAGTGGAAACAGTACTAAATTCCTGTTTTCACCAGTTACGTTGATTCTAATCTGTGTCCTACACATGTGGGGTGTGCTATTTAAATACAAGCAGTAGAAAAACAAATTATTCCTTTCTAGAATTTGTATATGTACCATATAACATGAAAAATAGAAAGTAGCAATAAATTGACTTCATTAGTGGCAAACCTGTAATTTTGTAGGATTACAAAAGGGTACTAACACCTCAATCACTGGGAAGTTTGAATGTTTCTGAAAATACACTGCAATATCTGTATTAAATGTAAGGAGAGATAATTGATCTGCTTTCAGACAGATTATTCTGGTTTGCAAGGGCAGAGAACTGGGAGATTTTATTCATTCCATGTACACACACCTTTGTCAGAACTAATAACCCAATTCAAAGGCAAGAAATTTCATAGTACTTAACTATGTGGCCTCGTAACATGTCATGCTGATTGAATTCATATGATCGTATATATTTGGACGTCAAAAGCCGCTTATTTGTCTTAATTAGAAACATAGATTCAGTGCAACTCACCTAGAAAATAAATTCATATACATTACCTCTGAGCAATGAGAAACAGCACCGCTTGAACAAGGCTATTTAAATCTCTGTGGTTGGCAGTGTTCGTCAGTGAATTTGTTTGCAAAGTGGGGAGAATGAGATGCTGTCAAAGAATGAAAAATAAAAGCTAGATTTCTTGGGAAGGAGACATCCGTCTTTTGCTATTTGCAAATGCTGACGAGCAGGGTTTAAGGAGGGCTAATGTCATCCATTCATCTTAATTAAAGAGTTAATTGCTCGTGTATCCTGATTTGGTTAGCTGATCTTGGTAGCATGAAAAGCATTTGCTTCTGTGTATTTTATTGACCACTATAATGACATCATCAGTAAGACTCAGGATTTACTCATGCCTCAGTCTAAACTCGTAACTTAAATAGCCTCCTACATGATAAAGTTTTCATATGGAAGGAGTTCTTAAGCACGGTGCAGAATGCTGAGAGGTCTGTTCAGACCTTGTTCAGAGACTGTTAAAATGTCTCAGTTCAGCCATCATTGAAGTATTACATGAAAGTCTAGATAAGTAAAAAGTAATTTTAAAGCCTAGTTCTCAACAAATGCAAATATGGAAATAGCATGAAACATGTAAAAATCGCATATAAAATATAACTGAGAGATTTAATACTATTCAGTTGTTCACATCTGTAGTCACAGTCAAGCAAGCAGTGACACAAAAACAAAGGGGAGAATGACTGCATGCTCTCTGGACTGCAGACCAAATTGGTCATATGTCTTAGAGCACAGAGGGGAAACTCAGATCTAAAGGAAGACCAGCTGACTAACTAGGAAGATGGTGAGGTTTTTCTGCACAATGTCTTTTGGTATTATTCCTTAAAGATTATTCACAGCAATGAAATCCAATTTTATGTAAAATGGCCAGCAGTAGTGCTTTTTGATTAATCAGCTCTGCAGTACTTAGAAATAAAAGAATACATTACAAAATGTAATACATGGTATTCACTTATCCCAGTAATGAGTCTTTAGAACTGATCTATTTATGTCATGCTTCTTTCATGGGATCAATTTCAGTTGCTAGCAACACACGTAACTTACATGAAGTGTTGAACCGGCCTCTAAGAAGCCTTGTGACCAAACCTAAGTGATCCTAACTGCCTTACATGCTGTGAGCACTTCCTTGGTTTGGTGACAGTCACAGGGCAGCTCCTCTGACTCTGCTAAGATATCTAGAAGACACTAGGAATAATGCAATATGGTGCTACAGCTCACCTAGGTTTACGAACTTCATGGATGTCTTCACTTTGTGCTCTCTTTACGCAGCTCAAGCTTCTCAGTTGCCTCGTTCAGAGGTCTGTACTGGCTCACCTGTTTTTTCTGACAGACTGGACATTTTGGTTTTACCACTGATCAGCTTTCCATGTTTTCTCACAAAACTTTCTGTAAAATATAATTTAAAAAATTCTAATAAGTTCTGTATGATAGAAACACAAAACTACCTTGCCCCTCTCAGAAAAGCAGTGGGCAAGTCCAGGACATACAAAGGACTATGGTGCAGTGGACCCATATCATCTCCAGACTGAAATAGCCAGTCCCAGAACCAGCCTGCCTGTGACACCTTGATGATGCTGCCAAACTAATTAGCCCTGCAGAGAACCAATGTGTGTGAACATGGACACAGGACCATACTTCAGCTGTTGCTCTTCTCTTAGGTCTCAGGAGCATGCCTTCGGCCAGCTCATGCATCCTAACAATTATGTAACTGTGCAATGTGTAAAGGCAGGAGTGCTGGAAAGCAGGAGATGTGTTGGGTATCATCAACTCCAGAACTGCCTGGTTAGATAACCTTTAACGCGTTGCTTTCACTCAGTCTGTCCCACAAAAAAGGGCAGCATAGCCAGTGTAGGGGGTTTACAATCAGAGAAGAGGACAGCAGAGGTTGGATGGGACCTCAGCAAGTCAGCTGTCCCAATCCTGAGCTCAACATTGTTTTTTTTCCCAGACTTGAAAGCCTTGGATTGAGACTCCACAACCTCTCTGAGTAACCTGCTCCAGTGCTGAATGGCCCCCAGGGTGAGGACTATTTTTTATGTCAAGGAATGTCTACAGCTATGTAGAAGGTGGCTATGATAGCAGAATTTCTCAATAGGGTTTAGAAACCTTTAAAAGGGTGACAAGAATCTCTGTTCCATTTGGGCATCTGGGCAACAGTGTAAGCTTACAGAATGTCTTCTGCACCAAAGTTGAGGCACAGTGGCACTCACAGGTGGGCACACAGGGAGTTGTAGCCCCAGCTGGAATCTTGCCCTGTCTCATTAACTCATAAATCTCTGCAGTGCACTCCTCTGACATCTGCAGGCTGGTGTAGGAACCAGATGACTGTTCAGACCACAGATGAACCCTCAAACCACACCAGTGTTTGCTCTTTCAAGATCTTAAACACGCACATCAGTGACCCTGGAAATAGTTGTAAGCAAGTGTGACTTTTTAATTAATTTTGAATCTGTTCTGTTATCTCCAGTTTCTTTTGTTTTCTCATGCCTCTACTTAAACTACAAAGTCATTTCTCAAACACTTAAGAGAAAAACTAAAAACATTCTTGGATATAGACTGTGGACTAGGAGCAGTGACTGTCACTTTTGAAAGCTACTTTACATATCATTAAACTAGAATGTGAGTAAAGAGAACAGAGTAACATTTTGTTGTTCAATCGAAATGCTTTGGAAAATGCTGAAATAAAATCTCAAGCGGCTTGTGAACTATTTAGTTCAGTTGTTTAGCAATACCTTTTGATTTGTAAAGCTTCCAAGGTATCTTAGAATAACCCAAAAAATAAAGTTTGCGAAGTTTCCTCTAGCTAAAACCACCTGCTGTAGCTTGACTACAAAGTGAAAGTTCTTAAGTACAAACTTCTTTGGAGATAGCACATTTTGATTTACTCTACAGTAATTTTGGTACACTACATCAGGCAAAGGCTAGTGCAGCTTCTTGCAACATTACTAGCTTGCTAATAAACATGTGCATGAAGCAGAACAGCACATACAAGGTACAACTCCCTGCCTGTGCCTAGTAACATAAACAGGTCTGATACCATCAGCTGGAGAACTGAAAAATTAAAGCACTCAAAAGACTGATGTAATGGATTAGACATGCTAAAAAGAGATGGAGAAAAGAGGCTGCTAAGAAATGGAATGACATTCAGGAGTGAAGCAATAGACTCACAATGTTTTATGAATGGAAAAAAACATAAACCTGGGAAAGGGTTTCATCCATGTAGGAGTCAAAACAAAGCTGTGAATATCATGATAAGCAAAACCGGTTTTGAAGAAAAATCCAGCATGCTATGTAGGTCTTCAAAGACTAAAAAATATCTAACAGATGGAAATTAATTTAAAAAACCCAAAACAGCAAACCACCCCAAAAAAACCAACCAACAACCTCCCCCCAAAAAAACCCAACCACAAAATAAAAACAAACAAAAAAACCCTCAACAAAACAAAGCCCAAAACACAACAGAAAAGAATAGAGACCAAAGGAAAAGACATCATATTAAGCACAAGATCAACTTACTCTGTGTATTAGGCTGTTAACCCTTTTACTGTGGAACCAGTTTAGTGATTAAAAAGAATGAATATTTCAGTATCACAGCAGTCAGCTGTCTCCAGTCAGCTTTACAGTTCCTTTCCTAAGCTTGCCACTTCAACCCTCCATCCTGTGCTTTGCCCCACTATATATCTCAAGCAGCACACCTGCAGCTTACTTCTCGGCTGGAAGGCACAACAGCTACCTTGCCCAGCTCTTTATCATGCCGCTCCCATGCCTACGCACAGAATGCACAATTGTCTTGTCAGAAAGAAGCCACACGAATCATTGTGCCCTGTGTGGAAAGCCCACTTGATACTGTATTTTCAGCCACAGAGAAGAGGATTCAAAAGAGGGACACAGAATAGGTGTCCCAGGTTGGAGACTATAGGGTTAAAAAAGTCCTCTAGGGACTTGAAGATTGTTATTCAATCCCACAGTTCCGCTATTTCTTCATAAGCTCACGGCAAGGCCAGCTTGCTCTCCTTTCCTCCCCCCTAGCCTTGTGTTGGGCAGGAGCTGTGTTATTGGGACAAACATGTAAGGATAGGCCTGGTTTGGGGCCTCCAGGGGCTGTGCTCAGGCCTCTTGGATGGCAGAGGCATAGGGAGGGGGGAGGATTGAAGCACTGGGGATGATAGATTTAGTTTTGGGTTGGGTTTGGGAAAATTCAGGGGGTTCGGGAAAATTCAGGGAGTTCTCTTATGCATTCTGTATCTGCCTTGTAATTTCTATGTGTAACTCTCTCCAAATATAATTCTGTTTTTTTCCCTCCAATTTGTTTGAGAGTTTCACTCTGTCAGCTCTTTAAACCCACGACAATAGGTAATTAAAGGTCCTACTGGTTCTAGGGTAGAAGATGCTGATATTACAAGAAATAGTTGTATCCTAAATTCAAAAACACACACAAAAATGACTTCTGGTTTTAGCAGAACAGAACTAGCCTTTAAAGGACTCGAAATTTAGTGATTTTCTTCGTAGAAATTTTAAAAATAATTTTGAATCCAGACAAGATATATATATAACACCATTCATCTGCAGTCAGATAGGATGGTAGGCAGAAATTGAGTTTAAATGGTGCTAGGGAAGCTGAAAACTAAGTGGCTGCCACACAGAAAACTATGCATAGAAAAAGAGATTTAAGCAAAAAAATCAGTCTAACAGGTGTACAGTGCAAGACAAAAACAGAAATAAAACTTCAGTGGAATTTACTTTCTAATGTCTTTGCACACGGGTGTCTTTTCTTTGGTTGGCTGGTTTCCCAAAATCTCATCCTGAAAGCTTGTACCACATCTAAAGTCATTATGATTGTGAATTGTATGCTTCCAAACAGCTCTTTCGATCCCCACTTTGAAGTGATTTTTGTAGACATTGGCAAAATGTGTATTGTTTTGGTTCGGTCTAGAGTATGCATGATAATCAAATTCTGTTTGCAGCAGGGCCA
>VWYK01051582.1:0-13835 GCA_013399775.1 Semnornis frantzii | reverse complement strand
GTAAGAAGAAGGACCCAGGTAACCTGACATTCAATGATTCCTTAGCCCAGACTTCTAGGGACCTCAAAGGAGAGCAAAGAAATCATTTAGCACCAAGGTGGAAGTGAAATGGCAGGTGACAGCTACCCCTGCCCAGTCCCAGAGCCTGAAGAGCAGCCTGCCTTCTCCTGATGGCCTCCATTTCTCTCCTCTTTATCTTCAGCCTTCACCACACTCCCACCCCTTCCAGCCAACCATTCCACAGGACAAAAGACTCCATCCAGCTCCTCACAGAATTAACCAGGTCAGAAAAGACCTCTGGGATCATCAACCCAACCCTTCTAATTAACTAAACCATGGCACTAAGTGCCTCATCCAGCCTCCATCTTCAGTGTGTACCCCAGTACTGCTCCTACTTACCATGTCTGGACCCAATCAAATACCACATATTTTCTTGGCTTTGGTGTATCAAACCTACAGTTTGAGCTCTTCATAGGAAGCAAGAGAAGAAATCCTTCCCATGGTGAAATTCTGGCTCTTCTGCCAGCACATCTGGAGCAGCAGACTTCTTAGTCCCACCCCAACCTCAGCCTGACCTCAAAAGTAGAAATCTTCCTGTTGTCAGTGAAAGGAAGCAGAGATAGGAAAGAACAGCAAAGGAAAAGAAGAAATTACAAAGCTGAGCAGCAAAAAGCAGAAGGAATAGCAAAAGAAAATGTTGCCCCAAAAAAGTGAACACCCAAAAAAGAGGAAGGAGTGGCAGAACCAAGTACCACCAACATGTGCACCACAGCCAGCTCACACAGCAGGAGGTGCCAGGTGCTGCAATGGGTTGGCCACTTTGGGAAGTTTTTGGGCCTCCATCCTTGTGGGATAAATGCCTGAGGAACCTGGCCTGGCATGGTTTGAGCAGAAGGTTGAACTAGACACCTCAGTGCTGTTTGACATCTTTGTCAGTGCCATGGACAGAGGAATCAGTGCAGCCTCAGCAAGTGTGCAGATGGCACCAAGCTGTGTGGCACAGTCAACTTGCTAGAGGGCAGGGATCCATCCAGAGGGACCTGCACAGGTTGCAGAGCTGTGCCCAGGCCAACCTCAGGACATTCAACAAGGCCAAGTGTAAGGTCCTGCACCTGGGTAGGCACAATGCCAAGCACAACTCCAGGCTGGGTGGGGAATGGCTGAGAGCAGCCCTGAGGAACAGGCCCTGGGGGTGTGGGGTGATGAAAAGCTCAAGATGAGGCTGCAGTGTGAGTGCAGCCCAGACAGCAACTGTGTGCTGGGCTGCAGCAAGAGCAGTGTGGGCAGCAGGGCAAGNAGGAGGTCACCAAGATGCTGAGGGGGCTGCAGCAGCTCTGCTGTGAGGCCAGACTGAGAGAGTTGGAGCTCTGCGGTCTGGAGAAGAGAAGGCTTCCAGGAGACCTTAGAGTAGCCTTCCAGGATCTGAAGGGGGCTCCAGGAAGGCTGGGGAGGGACTATTGACAAGGTCTGGGAATGGCAGGACAAGGGGAATGGGTTTGAAGTGGCAGAGGGGAGATTGAAAGTGGATGTTAGGAGGAAGTTGTTTGCACTGAGGGTGGTGAGACACTGGCACAGGTTGCCCAGGGAGGTTGTGGCTGCTCCCTCCCTGGAGGTGTTCAAGTCCAGGTTGGAGGAGGCCTGGAGTGACCTGTGCTAGTGGGAGGTGTCCCTGCCTATGGCAGGGGGTTGGAACTGGATGATCCTTGAGGTCCCTTCCAACCTTACCATTCTATGATTCTGTCTCCTGAGGTCACATCCAACCTGAATTATTCCATGAGCTATCATTTGACTGTTCCATGCTGCCAAGTTGCTCTTGGGTGAGGATCAGGCTTTTAGTTGATACTGAATCATTTGTTTGAAAGATTTGAGGTGGCTCCATGTGGAATTAATGCTCTCCCAGCTGATACAGACCTGGGATCTACTCCCAGTTGCTGAGGAGGGTTTGGGAAGCCCAGGAGCTTGGGTGTCACTGCCCAACCATCTGCAGGAAATTTGTAAGTGTTGTTACCCAATGTTGTGCCAGAAGACACAGAAACAGCCTACAAGAAGGCCACAAGAAGAAGCCTACAAGCTGGAGAAACTCCATAAGCACCAAGCACCAATCCCTTCCCTTCAGAGAGTGCCAGAAGACTGACCACAGCAGTGACATTTGGGTCCAAGGGGCTCTTGTGGGAGCTAGGGCTGGAAGAAGGCACTCTCCCTCTTACCACATGCTTTCCTCCCCATCTGCTGCACCGTGGAATTCCACTCATACCAACCTGGGGGAGCCAATCCTAGAGCCAGGAACATTTCCTTCCTGCAGTCAGCACTCCCAAATAACAACGTGGGGCATTTTGCTGGGCAGAAAATGGGCTGTGGACAGAGGCAGCCTCACACACATGGGCATGGATAGGCAGGGAGGGGATCCTTCACATCACCTCCACACCACAGAGCTGCCATGGGGGAAAGGGGGATGTGCTGAGGTGTGTCCCCTGAGCAGAAAGCAGTGTTTAGCTGGTTACTCTTTTTGGGTGTGTGTGCCTGACACTTTGGAAGTGAATTCTGAGGAAATGCAATTAAGTATTGTTGTTTCCCAGGGCAAGCTAAAGCTTGCTACTGGAATGCCTGCCAGAGGTTTCTTGGGATCAGATGAAAGAAAATCACCTTCCCAAGGAAGGTCTGGCAGGGAGCTTTGCTCCCACACAGGACTGAGGATGCTGTGGGGACAGGCCAAGCAGCTCTGCTGGTGTCCACTGTAAAGACCACAGCAGCTGTACCTTTGAGAACCCCAATTCTGCAGAAGACAGCAGTGCTGCCACCACTTCCAGGGCAAAGTCAGCCCTTGAGGGCAGGAATGGATCTTCTGTGATCCATGTGTTGGTTCAGTGAGGCTAGAAGTCAGGATTTGCAGTAGCTGTCCTTCCACCAGGTGAAAAGATCTGCCTCCACCAGTGCAATTTCTCAGCCAAGCACAGCAGAGGTTTTACTGGGCAGGTTTTAGTTCCTGTCCTGCAGGCATGCAAGCTGAGGCTGTCCCCTTTGCACTTGCACACTCATGGTGGTCTCAATCTACCACTGTTTCCCACATGCAAGCTTCATCATTTTGTATGCCATCTGGGTGGACCATGCAGCCAGCCTGGCCTCATCCAGCTAGAGAGCATGCAGGTCTATGGAAGGTCCAAACCAGCAACCAAAACAGAGTTGGGCAGGAAAAAATGGCTCCAAATCGGGTCAGGCAGTGACCCAATCACACAGCACCGTGTTAGATCTGTGGTGATCACAGATTCCCAGCATCTCAGAGTTTGGAAGGGACCTTTGGGGATCACCTAGTCCAACCCCCTGCTAAAGCAGGGTCATCCATGGCAGGTTGCCCATGATCACAATGTCCAGGAGAGGTTGGAATCTCTCCAGAGAAGGAGACTCTACAGCTTCTCTGGGCAGCCTGCTTCAGGGCTCTGGCACCCTCACAGGAAAGAAGCTTTTGTTCCTGCTCAAATGGAACATCCTGGATTCCCGTTTGTCCCTTGTCCTGTTGTGGGGCACCGTGGAAAAAGTCTGGCCCCATCCTCTTGTCCTCTGCCCTTCAGACATTGGTCAGCACTGACCATGTCCCCTCTCAAGCTGCTCTTCTCCAGGCTGAACAGCCCCAGGGCTCTCAGCCTTTCCCCCTCACAGAGATGCTCCAGGCCCCTCAGCATCTTCAGAACCTTCACTAGACTCTCTCCAGTATTTCCCCTCTTGAACTGGAGAGCCCAGAAGTGGATTCAGTGCTCCAGCTGTAGCCTCTCTAGGGCTGAGTGGAGGGGGAGGAGAACCTGCCTTGAGCTGCTGGCGATGCAGGCACTTTTAGAGCAGGAGCACACTCGCACCTGTCTCTGCTTACACCTGCTCATTGCAAAGCAGCTGGGTGAGGTTTTATCAGGGGACACCGGGAACTGGAGGTGCGGATGAGAACAGAAGTTCTTCATGAGAGATTTGTCTCAGATGCTGCAGTAGGTGCAACTTGGAGCCCCCTCCACCATGGACCAAAGCGTCCACTAAAGGGCTTCTCCAGCTCCAGAGGAGGTGGGGAGCGAGGTACGGACGGACTTCGGGACGGACTCTCCCAGCAAGGAGCAGCATCCCCCGAAGGAAGCGGGGTGGGGGCGACCGGGGCCCCTCCGGGGCTGGGGCCGGCGGGGCGGGGCCGGGAGAGGCGCGTCCCGTTTTAAGGGCTCTGAAGGGGCGGCCCGGGCAGAGCTGCGGTCCGGCTCGGCTACGGTAAGTTTTGACGGGGGTCCTCTCCTTCGGGGTGTGGGAGTGCCGGGCCGGCGCCCCCCGGCTCCGGGCAGCGGCAGGATGCTGAGCCGGGCAGCGGTTTGCAGCCGGGTCCAGGGCTCTGGCACTCGGTGGCACTGCGGAGCTCGGGCGGCTCACTCTCTGCCGCTCCTTGCTGTCGTTCTTTGTTTTGTTCCTCTTTCTAAGCGGCAAGCCTGCTCCTCCTGCGGAACGGAGTTTGTTCTGAGGTGTTTGGAGGCAATTCCCACTCCTTTCCCAGCAAACTCTCAGCTCAGCCCGTGTCGGGGCTCGGGAATGGTCCTAGGACCAGCGGTGCTTCACCTCGGAGCTCAAAACAAACATTAGCATCTTCTTCGGTCGTGTGCTTCGGGATTGCGTAATTAAACATCGCTTTATTTGCTTACGGCCACCTGTGAATCAGATGTGCTGCTGAGACTGGGAGAGCAGCCCCGCGGTCGGTGCTCCTGTGGCGGGGCTTCGCTTGCGTCGGGATGCGATCACCACAGCCTCTAATGCATGCACGTTCCTGAGGAGCTGGGGCCACTAGCACAGGTTCGGTGAACCCCACCTCGACCATCTGAGAAGTCTTTTCCAACCAAAACAATTCTGTCGTTTAGATTGGACGTTGGGAGGAGGTTCTCTGCCGTGGGAGTGGTGAGACACGCGAGCAGGTTGCCTGGGGTGTGGGGGGAGGCATCTCTGGAGACACTCAGGACTGGGCTTGCAGGGGCTCTGACCAGCCTGATCTGATTGGGAATCATAAAATCATAGAATGTCAGGGGGCTGGAAGGGACCTCAAAAGATCATCTGGTCCAGCCCCCCTGCCAGAGCAGGATCACTTAAAGCAGATCACACTGGAATGCATCCAGGTGGGTTTTGAATATCTCCAGAGAGAGAGACTCCACAACCCTCCTTGGGTGGCTGATTCCAGTGCTCTGTCACCCTCACAGTGAATAAATTCCTCCTCAGGTTCACATGGAACCTCCTATGCCTCAACTTCCACCCACTGCCCCTTGTCCTGAGTGCAGGGGAATTGGACCAGATGACCTCTGGAGGTCACTTCCAAGCCAAACCACAGTGTGAAATAAAAAGTGGCAGAAGCGTTAACTGTCTTTGTGATGCAAACCTGGTCTAAAGACTCAGCTAGGAAACTGTGGTTTTGGGGGGGGTTGGATCTTTACAGCTACACTTCTAGGTGTGGGACTCTCTTAAACTTCCACAGTCCACTTCAGTACTGAAATCATCAGTTTTCCTCTTAGTCACCACTTTTAATTCTGCCTAGAAATATGATAGGTAACAGGTTTGGGCTGTCTTCCTGACAAATCCCTCCCATGGTTGCTCACTCCTTGCTAATGCCTTCAGAGAACAGCAGCTGGAAGGCTGAAATGTTGTCCCCAAAGGAGGTAAAATGTTTATGATGCAGCTCAGTGCCACGTAAGCAGTGTGCACAGGCACAGAGATTAAATAAGGAAGTTTATCTAATGGGCTGAAATGTTTATCCTCTAACGATCCAGACCTGACTCTCCCTGAGAAAGACTGGGCCAGGTGATCCTTGAGGTCCCTTCCAACCTGGGATTGTGTCACTCCCCTGGTTCTCTCTTGGGCAGGACAGCTAACTGGGCAGAAGAGAGGAGAAGCTCACCGTGGCAGAAGGTCACAATTCCTTCTGCAGACACTCATCACTTGAGCCCTCTGTAAAGGCAGATGAGACCCTGACCCAAGATAGCTGGGAGGTGCATTCTGCTTGTACTGCCCTGGCTCCCCCCGTGCTGCTCTCCACTTCCCCGTCTGCAGCCCTGTCTCTACTGAGTGCTGCATCACATTACAGCTGTTGGGAAACCCTCTTTGTTTAATCCCCTGGGTCAGCCATGCATCCCAGCTTGTCGCCTTTTCTGCTCCTCCTTCATACCAATCATTACTGTTTTGGGGGTGCAAGCAGATGGAAAAAGCCTCAGTGCTCAGAAGAGACCATTCCAGCCTTCTTGATCTCAAGCATCTTGGCTGTGTTGGCTTTAATGTCTGAGAAAACAACTATCTGTGATGCTGTAGGAAGTGCAGAGAGAACTTTAGCAGCTGGCTGAGGCCATGTTCATGCAGTGCATAGCACAATAAGGTTTACTTGTCAGGTCTGCTTGCTCAGCACTAACCCACAGATAAAGGTAACCCTGGGAAGAGCTTCAGCACCTGTTAGATTATCTTGACAGGAAAAAAAAACCCCACAAGCAATGAGCTTTTCTCTGAGTATTGCACTACTTGCTCCTCCCAAACTGGCTCCTCAGATCAGTGTTGCCACAAGCTTCGTTTTAGCCTTTTGTTGGGCTGTTGTCTTTTCATAACTTGAACCTTAAGGCTGAATTGAAGCCCTCTGGTGGGATGAAGGCTGGATCTCCCCATCCCCCAGGGCTTGGTGTCCTCTCACAGCTCCACCAGGGCAGCAGCCCCATGTTGCTGGCTGGTCCTTGCAGGGCAGAGAGGGCTGGAGCCATGAGAAGCTCACAGGAGTCATGTCTGTTGGTGCTCAGACCTGCTCTGGGATTCCCATTGTGTGGATCTGTGAAGCCCCCAGACTCATCCAAGCTGAGTCTGAGCTCTGGATCTTGCCGCTACCAGAACCAGGCTGCTGAGGGGCAGCATGTGGGGTGGGGGGAGGACATGGCTGTGAAGTTAGTGCCTCTCTGATCGTTGTAATGAGCATGGCTAGGTAAGCTCCACGCATGCCAGCTAGGATGAAGCGGAGGGGATGCTGTACAACACACTGATCTCTGACTGCTATGCTGAGTCTTGGCTGCCTCTTCTGGCTGTAGACCTCTATACAGTCACAGGGTTGGCTGCTCAGGCACCCCAGCATGTCCAGAAATAGCCCAGGGGGGGAAAAAAAATCCTCTTGCCTCAGAGTTTGCTTCCTCTCTCATCTGTGCTGCCTTGCTGATGTCTGCTGGGCTTTAATGTACTTGATTAAAACCTGGAAGCCTTGAGTATCCCAGTGAGGTTCTGAATTCCCAGTAAATCCTAGACACAGACAGAAATTCCCCTTGAATGCTGCCAGCCTGTTTTTATGGATGAAAATACAGACAATTGATCATCAGTTTTGAGCACACAGATGGTGTAGGTTCTCCTAGCTGTTGCTTTTGTGGTTGTTTTAAGTCCAGGTGTTTCAGCCTGCATGCAGCCTGCAGCTCTCACCACAGGTTTTCATGGTCTCACTGCAAGTCAGATTCTGTGTTTGGAGCATTAGAAATTGAAAATGAACAGGGGAAAGATACTTAAATGTGTGCTGCTTCCGCTGCTTTACTTTGTGACAGCCCAAATTAAGAGTCTTGTGTGTCACTGCACTCAAATGAACACTGAAAGCAGATGATAAAGCTTCAGGAAAGACTGAGTGGATCCAGAAAGCCTTTCCTGGCTGTAGGGTCTGACCTCTGTGGAGAGCCCTGCTAACATAAATCAAAGCAATATGCAAAAGCAAACCCAAGGGGAAAACTCTTTCCTTGATGGCAGAGATGTCTCCGGACCAAGAGGTTTGTTTTCCTTGACATGAGCCTCCCTGCAGTGCTAGGGAACCTGCAGCAGCATCCTCTCTGCTTTGTTCATCAGCTGCACCAGGCAGTACCTTTGCAAAGCTGTTAATTACCCCTGTCTGTTAACAAAGAAGGTGTAGAAAACACTGCAGAGGAACAGGGAAGAGGGAGCAGAGGAGAGCAAGACAGAATATGGGCAGCTGGCACATGCCTGGCTGTGCACTGAGCAGCCTCTAGCTTGGAATTGTTCTTCACCATCTGAGCAAGGGACCTGAGTTCTTTTTGTCCATGTAAACAGTTTGCCTTTGCAATTTCAGAAACCTTCTTGCAGACTTGTGGCAGAGTCCCCAACCCCAGAGGGGTTCCAAAGCCATGTAGATAATGTGCTAAGGAACATGGTTTAGTGCCCACCTGGCAGTGCTGGGTTAGTGGTTGGATTTGATGATCTTAAAGGTCTCAAATGGCTCTGATTCTATTACTTCCTCCTATAGCAACCTGCCCTTGTGCAAGCAGGTGTGGAGGTGGAGCTCAGAGAGGCAGCATCTGCCAGGTGACATTGAGAGGCAGAACTGAGAAGTCATTAGGGACCAGATCCAGCCTTTGTTTTTTAAGTCCTGTAGTGCTATTGCCACCTTCACTATTCCTTCCGGCTGTTTGACTGAGTTTTAACCTCAGATTGCAAGGAGGTGGAGCTGTTTGGTAATTCAGGGGAAGAAGAATGCTACCTGAACTGGGATTGTTCAGCCTGGAGAAGAGAAGGCTCCAGGGAGACCAAATAGCAGTCTGCCAGTACCTGAAGGGGGCTACAAGAAGGCTGCAGAGGGACGGTTTGCAAAGGCCTGCAGGGAGAGGATGAGGCCAATGGTTTGAAACAAGGGCAGATTTAGGTTGGGTGTTAAGAGTGTGTTCTGCACTGTGAGGGTGGTTGCAACAGGTTGCTCAGGGAAGTAGTCGAGGCCTCATCCTTGAAGATATTCAAGGTCAGGCTCTGGGCAACCTGCTCTAGTGGAAGATGACCCTGCTGACTGCAGGGAGGTAGGACTGGATGACCTTTTGGGGTCCCTTCCAACCCAAACCATTCTGTGATTCTATGGTTTATCTAAATGTGACTCATCTCGCATCACTTGTTGTTGGTGCTACATTGAAGGTGGCTGCAGTGGAAGTAAAGGGTGAGTGCAGGAGGCTGGAGCCAGCCTCTTCTCAGTGATGCCCAATGACAGCACAAGGGGCACTGAGTGGAAGCTGAGGCATAGGAAGTTTCATTTAAACATGAGGAGGAATTTTTTCCCTGTGAGGGTGACAGAGCACTGGCACAGGCTGCCCAGGGGAGTTGTGGAGGCTCCCTCTCTGGAGATATTCAAACCTGCCTGGATGTGTTACGGTGTGATCTGCTCTGGGTGGTCCTACTCTGGCAGGGGGGTTGCACTGGATGAGCTTTTGAGGACCTTTCCATTCCCTGACGCTCTGTGGTTCTGTGAATATGGCTCTGTGCAGATCCCCATCCTCTCCCACCTGAGAGCAGTGACAAGGTTTTGCCTCCCGTTTAAAAACGAAGGCTTGTTTTCACCTGCTGCTTTCCACATCTCACCTGAGCTCTTCACCCTCAGGCCTGACACTCCCCGCCAGGCAAGACTGATGCCTCAGCCAGGCAACATGACAGGGCTGCTCAATAACTCGTCGTGCCTCTCCATCGACGACTTCCGGAACCGCGTCTACTCCACGCTCTACTCCATGATCAGCATCATGGGCTTCATCGGCAACGGCGTGGTGCTCTACGTCCTCATCAAAACCTACCGCCAGAGGACAGCCTTCCAGGTCTACATGATGAACCTGGCCGTGTCCGACTTCCTCTGCGTGTGCACCCTGCCCCTGCGCGTCATCTACTATGTCCACAAGGGCAACTGGTTCTTCAGCGACTTCCTCTGCAGGATCAGCTCCTACGCGCTCTACGTCAACCTCTACTGCAGCATCTTTTTCATGACCGCCATGAGCTTCTTCCGTTGCATTGCCATCGTGTTCCCGGTCCAGAACATCCACCTGGTGACGGAGAGGAAGGCCAAGTTCGTCTGCGTCGGCATCTGGATCTTCGTCACCCTGACGAGCGCTCCCTTCCTGCGCAACGGCACGTACCAGCGCGGCAACAAGACCAAGTGCTTCGAGCCGCCCGAAGACTCCCAGAAGACAAACATGGTGGTGATCTTGGACCTCATCGCCCTCTTTGTGGGTTTCCTTTTGCCCTTTATTGTCATCACCATCTGCTACACCATGATCATAAGGACCTTACTGAAGAACTCCCTGCGGAAGAACCAGACCAACCGCAGGAAGGCCGTCTGGATGATCGTCATCGTCACCCTCACCTTCCTGGTCAGCTTCACCCCCTACCACGTCCTGCGCACGGTCCACCTCCACGTGCTGCGGCTCAGCACCGGCTGCAGGGATGCGGTATACCTGCAGAAATGGGTCGTGGTAACCCTCCCCCTGGCAGCTGCCAACTGCTGCTTTGACCCTCTGCTCTACTTCTTCTCGGGAGGCAACTTCCGGAAGAGACTCAGCACGCTTAGGAAAGGTTCTTCCTCCAGCTTAACGCAAGCCTTCAGGAAAAAGGTCTCCATCAAAGAGAAGGATGAGGAGCCCTTTGGACAAAGCCACAGGGAGAACGGAAAGTCAGCCGTGGCCCCCTTATAACTGGAATAGACCTTCCCCTACCGTCTCAGGTGGCCGGTGGAGATCTTGGAACTCTCCCAGCAGACACGATGGGGGCCGGGAGGCCTTTGCCACGATTAGCTTTGTAATGACAGTAGTGGATGGTCCACGATTCGTGCTGCCAGGGGTGGCCTGCTCCTTCCTCAGGAGCACTGCTTGGACACAGACAGCCACTTAAGATGGAGGAGCCACAGCCAGGCAGCACCAGAAAGCTGTTGATCTGACGATAAACTCCCAAGCTCTTCAAAGCCTTTATTTGTGCATTTTCTTCATTCCACCACTCTACAAAGAGCCTTCCTTCCCCCGGCTGGTGGGAAATGTAAACAGCACTGGCCAGGCACCGTGTCCGGGGAGTTGCTGGCAAACAGAGGGCAGAGGCTTCACTGAGCCTTCAAACAGCTGCTATGTGTACACAGCCGAGCCTGGGACCACTCCTGCCCTGCCCCCAGCTGCTTCTGCTTTGGATTTTGGGTTGCAAGATGATTATGTGTGCCAGACTTTGCAGGGTTGGTGACCAGGTCTGCAAATCCAAGCACTCGGGCTTGAACTCCCTCTCCCACCCTCGATGAGCAGCTCTTGTGGGCAGCAGGTCTGCAAGTCCAGGAACTCCAGCTTAAACCCTTCTCCCACCCTCAACAAGCAGCTCTTCAGACACTCACATGAGCAACAGCTCTGCCATAAATTTCTGAGTTCCTGGGACAAGTCTTGTCTGTGGGAACTGGCTTAGAATTGCAGCATCCTGGTGTGCATCCAAAACCTTTTGCAGTGGGACTACCCCTGTAAATGATGGCTGCAGGATCTGGATTATCACTCAAGAGTTCTTCAGGAGGTCTTACCTAAAAGGAGAGCTCTGGGTGCTTGGGGCACAGTGCAAGATCAGACCTGTGCTTCTGAACTATTAACCAAGTCTCTTAAAAGAAATCATTAAGAAAATAATTAAGAAAAGTAATCCATAAGCCCTTAAAGTAATGATAAATGATGTCTGATCCTGTTTGAGAGTGTTCAGCGTGCTGACACTTTGCAGGGTGAGGCAACCCAAGGCCCTTGGAGGGGTCTCTAGGAAGATCTGGAGAGTTTGAATATGACCTGAGTGACTCTTGAGTACAGTATGGTGAAAAAGAGCTTTGATTATGTCTTTAATGGGCAGAGGGAGACATTTCTCTGCTTTTCCAGTGAACCCATGGAGAGGCAGCACTGTCTGCCTTCTGCTGGAGCAAAGCCCAGCCTCAGATGCTTGCAACAACAAGACAGAAATAGAAAATCTGGTAGGATTGAGGCTTTTGGCTGGAAAAGTTGTTGATAAATGAGCAGCAAGTGTGTTTTGATGTGGTATTTATTAAGTTTCTTCATGTTATCTTCCATAAAGAAAGCAGTGTTAATACTGTGGAATAAGAGTGAGCAAAAGGAACTTGCTGTGGAGACAGCTCTGCTTGAGAAATGATCTTTATAGATACACAGAGTGGAGGTTCACTCTCTGTGCCACACTCTGTACATTCCTGGGCTGGCAAAAGGCAAATTCAGCTGCAGAGCAATTGAAGGATGTGAGTCTACATTTGGAGCACTGTGGCCACTTCTGGGCTCTGCAGCTTGAGAGAGATGAGGAACTACTGGAGAGAGAGAGTCCAGCAGAGGCTCTCTACAGCTCCATGGAAGGAGGATGTAGTCAGGCAGGTGTTGGTCTCTTTTCTCTAGTCACAAGTGATAGCACAAAGGGAAATGGCCTCAAGTTGCACCAGGGGAGGTTTAGGTTGGATATTAGAAGAAACTTTTTCACTGAAAGGGTTTTCATCCACTGGAACAGGCTGCCCAGGGAGGGGATGGAAGCCCCATCCCTGGAGGTGTTTCAAAGAGGCAGAGATGTGGTGCTGAGGGATGTGGGTTAGCCCCAGAGCTGGTGGAGTTAGAGAATGGTTGGACTCAGTGATCTTAAAGGCTCTTCAACCAAAACAGTTCTATAATGCCACAGGCACAGGAGCATCTTTCTGACGAGGAGAGGCTGAGAGCCCTGGCGCTGTTCAACCTGGAGAAAAGCAGCCTGAGAGAGCATCTTCTGACTGCTTCTAAGTGTCTAAAGGCCAAGGGTCAAGAGCATGGACCCAGGCTTTTTTCAGTGGTGCCCAGTGACAGGGCAAGCAGCTAGGGGCACAAACTGGAACCCAGGAGGTTCTTTCCTGTGAGGGTGCCAGAGCCCTGGACCTGGCTGTGCAGAGAGGTTACAGAGTCTTCTCTGGAGAGATTCCAAACCTGCCTGGACACTGATCCTGGGCAACCTGTTGTGGGTGACCTTGCTTTAGATGATCTCCAGAGGTCCCTTCTAAACCTTGACAGGTTGGGATTTTGTGAACTTCCAACGAGATCTGAAACCCCTTTAGGAAATGCCAAGGATCTGTGGGGTGGAAGAGGGCTGGAAGCTCCTGATGTAGAGGAGCATTGCAGTTCCCTCTAACCCCACAGGAGCCTCTAGCTCAAAGATGCACCAGCAGGCTGCTTTGAGTAGGTGAGAGTGAGGACTGGCTGGCTTTTCTCTTCAAGGATTAGCAAGAAGTTGTGTCTCCAAGCATTAAGGGCACTTTGTAAATAGAAATCATCAGGGAAAAGAGTTTCAGAGCATTCAGAAAATTATCTGCACATTCAAATAGCCACAGTTTGAAACAGTGTACAGTGAAACATTGCCAAAAAGTGCATTTTTGTTGTACCAAAAGTATTATTTTTCCCTCTCTTTTTTTTTTCTCTGTGCTTTTTGTGAAGCAATGGTTATGGTAAGAGAAATGGCAGTGGGGTTTTGTGCAATGGGATAGGCTATTTAAAAAGAGAGTGCTGGAAATGAAACAAAACTGTTAAATGTTGGATTTTACCAATTTCTGGTCTCTGTGTCTTGATTTTCAAGTCTCTGCAGGCTGATTCTTCTTCCCTACAGCACATTTGTACCTACAGCCAGCACTGGAGCATAATATTCACAGAATAATTTCTAATGATACTCCAAAAACTCAGTAAAAGCAGCACAGAAGTTGCTGGGGGCAACTCCTGGAGCAGGCTGAGATGTTTGTGGACTCACTGGGCCAGTGTCTCAAAGCTGGACTTTGGTCCAGCCAAACTGCCCTTTTCTGTAGCCCAACTTCACTGCACTCAGGGCACTGTCTGGGGCTGCTGGCATGAGGACCTGCTGGGGCCAAACCACTTCTGATGGTAACTGAGTCCTGGTAGGTCTTGCAGAGGTGGAGCCCCCTGGCAGTGAGCAGCTGGGACAGTGATAAATGTGTATTTGCAGGCAGAAAATGCTTGCAGACACTTGGATGTGATCTTTGGTGAGGATGGAGTATTTGGGTGTCCTGTGTGGCCACAGGCTCACAGGATGTC
>VWYK01051579.1:488-12364 GCA_013399775.1 Semnornis frantzii | reverse complement strand
CAACCTTGGTGATACTGTAAAAAGTTGTTTGCGGTTCACACCTTTGTTTGACAGGTCATGGTGCCCATGTGCTTTAGAAGTTGCTATTGTAATCTTTTTCATATTCTTTCCTGTGGCAGGTTTTAGGATATTCATGGAAATAGAAGAAATGAATACTCCTCTGTAAAAGTGATTCCTTAGTTTTGTGACTTCAAGGTAGGCTTGTAAAAAATGTAAACAAGGCAACAAAAGCCAAAAGAACATCTGAGATTTGCCATGTAAAGCTTTTCTTTGTGAGAGCAAATGAAAAGCAGGAGGAGAAGGAAAGTCCTTGTGCAGTTCTTGAGAGTCATTACTGGAGGGACTGAATAGTTAAAGAAACACAGTGTAAGGTTTTTTGTTATATTAATCAATGAATACTTTTAGTCAGTCTGTCAAGAAAAAAAATTTTGATTTTCTGTGGTGGATAAATACATACAATATATATAAAAGTCTGACCTTTTTCTCACTACTGCTCCTTTTTGAGCCTTGTAGCATGCAAAAAGGAGAAAATAGTTAATAGCACACCTGAGACATTGTATTAAAACATGGATGCGGTAGGCATTTGAAATAGATTAATGAGGAATGTGCTGTGTACAAATAACATTTCACAAAGGGCTTTATGTTCAAGTTTGACCTTGCCTGTATAACACCCAGAAGGTTTTGAGCAATGAGTGGAAATGCTGTGGCTGTCTTCTTGCTGCCTGAGTTTTGTTGCTAATGGCATGACTCATTAGAACCCACTCCTACAAAGATGGGCCAGAAACTGCTGCTAAATAAAATAGGCTGCAACAGCTACCCAGGTCTAAATAGATCAAAATGCTAAGTACAAACTTGCAGCTGTGGTTTGTTTTACTTATTCACCTCTATATTTTCCTGAGGTCTCTTTAAAGCTGTTTTTGAAACTTAATTAATTTAAATTAATAGATTTGCATAAATGGATCTCTTTTATTGCCCACAAATTGACATTGTTATTAGAGTTTTTTGTTTAATAAGTAGAGATGTGCTTTTCTACATTTTAATTCTCTCTGGTTTGCATTAATTTAATTGCATTAATCTAACACAGGAATCAGGAAAGTCCTGTTATTACTGTTGTGCCTTTTGACAGTACCAAAGGAGCTTGTGAATTTCCCTGACCATCTACTTAATCCTTCCCTGAAATCATAAACCTCCTGTAATATCCCTGCATGATGCCTTAGAACTGAATATGTGGGCAAATTTGTAAGTTCACAATCTTGACAGAGGCTCAGGAAAAAAAAAAGGCTTTCAATCCTTTGTTTTATTCATCAAGTTAGTTTTGTTTGCTTGTTTGGCTTTTTGTTTGTTTGGATTTTAAATGTGTGTGTTTGAGTTTTCATTCTTTTTTCTTGTGATGGATATGTGTCAAGTGAAGTAGCAGTTCTGCATCTTGTAAAGAAAGCCTCTTAGGGCCCATCTTGCATTCACATCAAATGAGTTCAAAGTAGATATAGGACATGAGAAAAACTGATCTCTGCTATATGGAACCTAATATAGGTTCCTATTGTTTACATAAGACATTTTTTATTGTACCTATCACGAAAGAATCTTTTCTTACTGTTTTATACACTGATAGATCTCTTTCTATAACTTCAGGCGTTGGAGGGCAGAGACATCTTGAATTGAAAACCAAACCAAATCCAAAAGGAAAAGCCATTGTACCGCTGCCTTGTTTAGCTTTCCAATTGCTTTACTCAGTATGGATATAAGCATGTTGTATTGAATTAAGTGAGGTGGAAGAACAGCTTTAGAACTCAGCCTCTAATTCATCAGTAGTTGCTTAACTTTCAATAAGAACTAAACAAAGCCTGCACCACAGAAGTTTATTCTGCTGCTGACATATTTCACTGTGCATATCATTCTGCTTCCTATGAGAAGATAGGCAGAAAATGGTGATATTGTTTACCAGGTTATCTCAATTAAGATTTGAAGATTAATTTAGAAATAGCTGAGCAAAATATCACAATAGAAATGATGGAGGGAGTTGTAACTGAAACCAGACAGAAATGGGATTGTTCAGGGAAACAATGTTCTTGCTCCAGGTGAGTAGAAAGAAAGCCTGAAAATAGTACCTGCACTATATGAAAGGTTTATGTTCAGGGGGAACAAATGCCAAGTTACTTTATCTTAAATAAACACTTAAGGAGACTTAACTTGTAATCTTTAGTGAAATTCACATGTATTTAAACTGCAGTGATCTTTGAGATGTCAAATAAAATGACAGCAGCCAAAAACTTCGCTGCTGAATATTGCCAATATCCCAAAAAAATGACACTCATCTGAAGTGCTGCAGTTTGTACATATCTATTCCCAAACATGAGCTTTTTTTAATCTAAACAAATTAAAGTAGTTTGTGATTGTCATCTGTGGCTTCACAGGGAAGCAAGAAGAAAGTTTCCTTCCTGTACATGCCATTCTGGCACTAGTTCAAGTATGTCTCTTCCATTAAGTGGAATAATCCATGTTCTTAGAGCTGCATTGGTACATGGACAAACAGTTCTTCCCACAGCTCAGGTCTCCACTATAATGCTTTGCTAACAAGAGGGGAAATCTTAGCCAGACTGGTAATTCTGGCACAATCAGCACACAGTTGTACAGTAGATCAGGAGGGTGTGTTCTTGTCCATAGTTTATATGTGTGCTGTAAGAGCACAATCTGTTCCTTTCCCACCATCAATGACACATAAAATGACATTATTAATCCAACTGGTTACTTTAGAACAATGCAAACCTCTCCTGTTCTTTTATTGACAGAAATACAGGTACTACAATGCTGCAGTTTCATGATAGGCTTGTTCTGATGTAGTAGGATGGTTGTTTGTACTTCCAACCTTCAGCGGTTTTCAGAAATGTGAGGATAAGTGACAACAATTCTGGTTCCTCAGGTTTACTTCTTGTCCTTAACGAGACTGTGCTAATGTCAAAGTCAAGGCCAAAATCAGCTTGTCTGAAGCCTGTGTGTTGTGTAAATGGGACAATGACACGGTGGTGCTGTAACTGGTCGTGCACACACAACCTTTGGGGCCTTTGCACCCCTTTGGCAAGCTGCCTTTTTCCTGGGATTACATTTGGAACGATACAAGAAGAAGACCTAAATCCATGATCCTTAGAAATTAGTTTTCTTAACAATATTGCCTCAAGACAGTGCATTAGTTTAAGCATTGAGATTGCTTTTTTTCCAGGCATCTGTGGCGTTTAACAATGTAAGGTATTGGTAGTAATTGGAGGCTGCATAGCTGGACCTCTTAATTATCTTTAACTTAATCATATCATTTTTTTGTTTCCTACTCTCTCTCTTCCTGATTCTGCTATAAAAATGCAAATAGTTACCTGGGGGAAAGAAGATAGTATCCCCTCTGTAGTGATGAGTGCTGTAGGTGGTAGTTCAGATTCCATATCTCTAAACAGATCTTTAAATTATCAAACAAAAGCTAATTTCATAACGTAACACGTAAAGGCTATTACTACCCATATTCAAATCAGAAGCTCGGTAGGGATTGCTTTTATTAAGATCTCCTGGCAAAAACATTGTTGCAAAGAACACAGTGCAAAAAGGAAAAAAAAAACCACCCCAAAATTAAAAAAAAGATATAAGCAAACTGCACATTGTTACTATGGTTAGCACCGTTTTAGTGGAGCCATTTGAAGGGTATTTATCCTTGACATTTTGAAAGTGAAGTTCAGTCAGTTGTGCAAAAGGGAATACAAATGTATGCGTTCATCTTGACTTCAAAAGAATAAATTGTCTGCTTTATTTTTTTTTTACTACACATAGCCATGAATTAAAATTCTGTTTTTATTCAAGAGCTTATTTACCAATCTGTGCTTTTCAAAATAAACCTGAATTTCATAATCAAATAAAAGCTATTTAATTGCTTAGAGTTGCATTGATGATAACCACAAAACAAACAAACAAAACCCCACCCCACCCAGAACTGTAGAGAAGGCAGCTTCTGCAACTCTGCTCCTCATTTAATTCTTCTTTAGCAGGATATAAGCTTTACAAAATGCTTTCTACTGGTGATAAATTATCTTGGAATTTTGCAACCACTTAACCCATCCAAACCCCTATTAAGCTTCCTTCAATGCATCTACAGGCAAGAGTATTTGTGTTTTATAACTGTTGTTTACAGACTCTTCTCTAAGCACTCTGATGCACTCTCCAGCTTCCCCACAGAGTAGTCCCCTTTAGCACCAGCCTTACTTTTTTAGATGGAGTGCTGCATGGTTTTTAAGCTTGTTTATCTTTTCTGAGGTTAAGGTCAGAGTCTAACACAAGCCTCTGCTCAAGTGCAGCTAGCAGTTGCACTGGTTGGTGGAAGCCAGGTTGGTGTGGTATGTATTTGCAGATGGGATAGGGCTATATAGGGCTTCAGGTTCCCGAGAACAACAGATTTCTATGGGGGTTGATGCAAAAGCTAGAACACAGTATCAAAAACACAGTCAGTGGCCTGTGCTGTGAAACAAACGTATTATACACAATGTTACAGTAATTGAGCTCAAAAGCTGCAAATATGTGCAAGCCTATTATAGCAGTGACATACACATTCCTTACATGTTCCTGGGGGTATCCAGAAGTATGAAAGTCCTGCAGACCTGTGGATTAATGTGACATATTTACAGAAGATGACTATCTCTGTGTGGAGCCTGGCAGTAAATCTCACAAGCAGTTGACCTGACAGTCGTGGATCTGTAAGATAAGAGATTTACTGTAAATAGAAAGATTTCATATTTTGCAGTTACTGAAGGCTGGTAACTGAAATGATTGTCATGGAAGAAATGGAAAAAGAGGAGACTATCTCTTCAGGCAGCACCAGCATGTATGTACAGTATTCATACTGGTCTCAACAGTCTCTAAATCTTTTAGTACTCTACTGGAATACCAGACTGGAATACTCTTACAATCCAGGTTTAATATCAAGTGAGAATAGACACAGTTTCCATTTCATTTAACTAGGCAATGCATACACATTGCACCCAATAAATTATCAATTAAAAATAATAGACTCATAAATTCATAGAGTAGTCTGTAGATTGGAATGGACCTTAGAGATCATCTAGTTCCAACCTCCTGCCTTGGGGAAGGACATCTTCCAGTAAATCAAGGTCCTCAAGGCCTCACCTAACTTGCCTATGAACACTTCCAGGGAGGGGCCATCCATGACCTACCTGGGCAACTTGTACCAGTGTATCACCACCCTCACAAGTAGGTAGGCTAGGGATTCATAAGGGGCTGGGTGAGGACACAGCTAGGACAGCTGACCCCAAATGTCCAAAGGCAGAGATGATGTCATACTCAGCAATGTAAAGCTGGGGAATGTAAAGGGTTAACTNGAGGGGAAGGCATCCAATTACTGTGTTACGTTAGGCTTTGGACTCTGGGAAGCTTGAACCAATACAGGGAAGAAGGGGGAAGTGGAAATGTTTGTAGTTATGGTACTTCTCTTTCCAAGTAACCTTTGTGTGTGATGGACTCCTGCTTTTTTGCAGATGGTTGAACTGAGTTTCTACCTGCTGATGGGAAGCAGTGAATGAATTCCTTGCTTTTCTTTGGTTGCATGCATAGCTTTTAGTTTAGCTGTTAAACTGTCATTATCCCAGCTCATGAGTTTTCTCATTTTAACTGTTACAATACTCTGCCCCATCCTGCTGTATAGGGAGTGAATGAGTGGCTGTGTGGGGATTAGTTGCTGGCTGGAGTTAAACCATGACATTACTGTAGTTGTGAATTAGCTTCACTGGAACATGTACAAAGGATGAAATTCCCCCTCAGATCTGATGGCTCTTCATGTATACACATTAATGCTCTTAAACAACATCATGAGTACTTCAGGTCAGATATCCTGTAGGCTGGAAATCCTCTCCTACAGAAGTTATGGTCCTGGTCTCAGCTACTGCAGCATTACATGAACTTTTTTATCAGATTCCAAAACATACATACCTAAATAAATTGTAATTTCTCAGAACCAAGAAGTTCTGTCGTGATCGTAACAAACAGGCTGGAAAGATGAATTTTAAGACTTTCAATGGCGTCCTTAAACAAAAAGATGTTTAAAAATTCCAGGAGGTGAAGGTTCCATTCAAAACTTTTATATATGCATAAAACTTCTAAATTGTCATGCGCATGGACTCAATTCTATTTCAGCCCTTTTATAAAACCATGTGGATTTTCTCATTGAAATGACATCAACACTCAAATTTTTTTTTTTCCCCTAAATCACATCCACAGTGAGTAAACTGACACAGCAACTACTTGTGAATTTTAAATCTTGGGAAAAAGAAAGTATTATTAGCATATCATCAGTCCTCTGCCTGAAACTGTCTTGCTAGAAGCAGAGACAGAACACAGAAAGAAGTGCAGAGGTTCCCTGGGCATATGCAGCCTTTGATTTGGTATATGTTGCTGTAAATACTGCACTGGAAATATTGGGGAGACTGAATTAGCCAAGAATACTGCAAACTCTTTGACTGACATAATGGTGTAAGGAGTGAAACAGTTCGGTACATGAATAATTTCTACTGCAGAGTCCAAGAAAGGGACGGTAATGCATAATGCCTTCAGTCATTCTCTCAGTGCATTCATTTATTTTTATTATTATATGGAAGCAAAGGTGAAAGAGAGCAGACAGTGGGTGCAGGATGCATTTATGAGGAGCCCTGCTGTGGCAGAGGATTTAAAATGCCACTCCAATGTGCTGGCTACGCCGCCTGCACTGCAGCATCTCTTTCAATCAGCTGTGCTGGGATCAGACTTCAACAAAGACCTGTGCAGAGAGTTGGAGCTTTAAATTCTAACTCTTAGAAAGATAGGGAGTGCAAGAAGCCTGTGATCCTCTTTATTAAAGGAGGAACTCACAGATACCATCCCTCAAAGCAAGAAATTCTCCATTGGAGAGAGGCTGCATTGAAAAGTATCTACTGCGTTAAATATTAAATGTCTCATTCCCAGCTGTAGCTGAAGGCATTTGACACAACCCGATGTCTTCAAAAGCAACTTTAAGCACCTTTGCATTTCTCTTTTCCTGGGCCAGGCTTCCCTGGAATGAATTTGAGTCTTAAAGTCTGCTCCCTCTTGGACAGGCTGTCAGCATTCTGGAAGACCCTTAAAGCAACAGGGAAATGTAGTTTAGCCACACTCCTGGTGTAGGATTTCTTGGGTTATAAGAGAGATGTTTGTATGTGCAGTTAAGCGCAGAATTTATGCAAGATTTTCTCATGACTACACCAGTAAGAGGTAGACAAATTGTGGAAGATTCCTTCTTCCTGGAGGGGAATCTCTCCTGATAATTAAGAGAAATTTCCTTTAAGGTGAATGTGAACTAAGTGGATAAAAGAAGCCTACAGAACTTGAAGGGAAAACATATTACTCACTTTTACTAATTTTCTGCAGTAACCTGTCTGATTTTAATAAAAGTTTCTAAAACAGTAATTCATCATAAGCTGGCTCACGTTGCTACCCTTGGAACACTAAGCCTGGTTTTTCCAAGAGTGTGATTAATAACTTCTGCCTCTTTGTGGCTTACCATGAGGCCTGTCAGAACTCTTAACTTTTCCTTCAAATTAGTGTCCTTGATATTTTGTATTAAATAGGTACATTTGAAATCCTTTGTAATCCTTCTGTTTTAAATCGCTGGTATAATGCTTCGTTGGGCTCTTGTTCAAATGAAATCTCTTATGAAACCTGGGAATGCTATAATAATTTAAAATTAGCCAGTCTGGCAGTTGTTAAAAGATTCTGTTCACATCAGCTTTAGACACCGTATGAAAAATGTAACAGAAAAGCAATTGTACTTTGTGTCCTGGTGGCTTATCTTCCTTTTTTAAATGTCTTTTTTAAGCACAAAGTAATTTCATCTGTAGGTATTAAATGATGAGAAATGGAACATGTGAAAATCATTTGGTAACACTGTTTTGTTTTCTTTTCATTACTATGGGAAGGGGTCACCTGCAGGACAGGTTTCTGTCTACAGAAACACAACTTGCTGTTGTTCAACGTGTCTTTGGGAAGTGTAGGAATTCCACAATTTGCCTAGAACAGCAAAAATCCTGAATCTGTCAGCATTTTAGGAGATAATTTAGCAACTAGTAGATATCTTCTGTGTACAGTTCTGGACCCCCCAGCACAGGAAGGACATGGAAGTGTTGGAGTGGGTCCAGAGGAGGGCCATGAAGATGCTCAGAGGGCTGCAGCAGCTCTCCTATGAGGACAGGCTGAGAGAGTTGGGGCTCTGCAGCCTGGAGAAGAGAAGGCTTTCAGGAGATCTTAGAGTAGCCTTCCAGTATATGAAGGGGGCCTACAGGAAGGCTGGGGAGGGACTATTGACAAGGTCTTGTAATGACAGGATAAGGGGCAATGGGTTTGAACTGGCAGAGNTTACCACTCTATGATTCTTGCATCTTATTTCATCATACTTCTTTCTTGTCAGTTTGTTCTTATCATCTCTTTACCTCCTGATCTGACAGTTTTGACTGAACCCTACCAGAACTGTGCAGGTTCTGTTAAATTATTGGAACAACCTTTGCAAGCAACCTTTTGGTTACAGAAAGGTTTTAATTCAGATAAATGTTTGCATGCAGACATGTTGTATTTGTAGCTAGAATGGCTCAAAACTACTTGAATTTGTTTATTTTAGGAAAATAATTTGGAAATACTATACGCTTGTAACATTTATGGTTATAACTGAGATGCAAATGTATGATTGAGACAAGTCAAATACGAAGCAAAGTAGAAAGAATAAAGCATAGGCAGACTTTTTAGCCTGCATGGCTCACCAAAAATGTACAGGCTGCAGCTATGATAGTGGTAATGATCAGGTTAGAACATCAATTATCTTTTTGTGAATGTCTGTGAAGAGGACTTAAAGCAACAGAGCATAGGTATTTTGTAAATTCATGTTTGCATAGCTCATTTAAAAACATCAGCGTAGTTCAATGAGAAGATTTTCACTCTAGCTTGTTTTAAAACAAGGGAAAGAAAAAAAACTGTTCATATACTGAATTGATTTTGGTTTTCCTTATTAATGAAAGATACTCTTGACAGAAAAGAGAATGGATTTTGTCATCTCTGTCTTTCCTCATCATCACCATAACGTATACGTGTGATGATAAGGTACTTTTAAGGCTCAATCAGTGTTCCCTTTTTTGTTGCCACATTAAAGTCTACATTACCTCCTTCCTCTGTCAACAGTTTGAATATCTCAGTGACTGAATGAAGAAGAAAATGAGAGTTATTAGTCACGAAAAAGCCCAAACAACCTGTAGTCCTTGCTTGAAGAAGCAATTACAATAATCTATTTCTATTGTCATAATTTTGCTGGAAACATGAAAACAAATGTGGCTGCTTGAAACTGAATAATGTTCAAAGTAATTTATCGAGACAGTTATTGTTATTACAAAGCCAGTGCAGAGTAAGGAAAAATATATCAACTAGATATGGAATGGGTGCTTGCAAATAACTTTTACAATATGCAAGTAACAATTTCTACTAGCTTTGCTCGTCACAAATGGTTTCCCCTGTATTCCGTTTTACTCCTAATCATCACGGACATCTCAAGGAAACCACATTGCTTATAGGGTTGGAAAGAATTTTTCATAGAATAGTAAAGTTGGAAGGGACCTCAAGGATCATCTAGTTCCAACCCTCTGCCATAGGCAGAGACACCTCCTGCTAGTACAGGGCACTCAAGGCCTCATCCAACCTGACCTTGAATACCTTCAGGGAGGGAACAGCCACAACCTCCCTGGGCAACCTGTGCCAGTGTCTCACCACCCTCACTGGAAAGAACTTCCTTCTGACATCCAGTCTAAATCTCCCCTCTGCCAGTTTAAACCCATTGCTACTTGTCTTGTCATTACAAGACCTTGTCAATAGTCCCTCCCCAGCCTTCCTGTAGGCCCCCTTCAGATACCGGAAGGCTACTCTAAGGTCTCCTCAAAGCCTTCTCTGTGTGTCTTGCAACCGCTTTTTAAAAAGCAATTATTGAACTTTTTTTAATCTTTAATCAGTTAACATCCATTTTTTGCAGGTCTATGCAGTCCAAATGTATTTTCAGCACAATGTGTATTTTCACTGCACCCCAGAATCCATTTCAAGGAGACTGACATTGTGGAAACTGCGCTACATGTTTCTGTGAATACGGCTTCCATGCAGAATGTACTTTAAAAATGATTTCTCCCACTTGGCATATGCTCCAATGCTTTAGTTGTTTGGCATCAAGCTCCTTAGAATAATAGTTTTTAAAAGTAGGTTTTTTCCCCTTTTGCAAAGAGGGCTATACTCCTGTATCTGAGAGACTGTAAGAGTAAGTTTTTAAACAAAACTTCATCAAAAGCCAATAGATATCCCAAGTTGCGTCCCTTAGTATTTCTGTAACAAGTGTGACCTTGCCAACATGTTTTTTAATGGATAAATATTTAAAACTATTTGTCCTCAGGTAGCATTTGTGCTTCTGACAAAGCGTGGTTTGTTGCTTTCTAGCTCAAACACTGTTTATGATAGCAATGTGAGCAATTTGCAAAACTGAAAAGTTGCCCGCTGCTTGTCCTTTATGTCAAATGTGATGTTTCAGATATTTCAAAAGCAAGACAAAACCGACTGTGCTGTTTTCATTACTTCAGCAAAATAATTTTAGCTGTACAGGCATACCCAGCACTTCAAAGCTATTTACACCTTTTCAGCTAGCGGACTGTGGGTTGTGGAGGAGCTGGGTTAGCATAACAAACCATCATACTCCAAGCTTCCAATCAGTATAAGAAGAAAACAATAACTGATTCTACAAAAAAGATGAAGTACAGTAAAAGAATTTTCAAGAGAAATCTGTTTCAAGAGATTCTTCAGAGCCTTTAGAGAAGAAAAGATTAAGGGACTTGTCTCTTCTAGTGCAAGGTGTGTACTTATGAATACTAACAGAGCTCTCGGCTTGTGAGCATACCTGACAGCTTCTCATGGCCTGTGCCCACTACTCAGTGAGCACAAATGAGGAGTTGGAAGTATTTTGCATTTTATGGAGGTAATAGCAGAGATGACAGTGTTTCTGAGACCTGCTGTTTGCTTGGATGTTGCTGAAGCTACAATGCTGCAGCATGGCAGTTTATGACACTGCAACAAGAGAAAAGGAGGCCCTGCAGGTGGCTAAGCCATATTCATTGTGCTCTGTGCTGGCTGTCTGCATCATGGATAAACCTCCATGTCTCTAAGCAACCTGTGCCAGTGTGTCACCACCTTCATGGTGAAGGATTTCTTCCTAATGTCTAATCTATATTGAGCTGCTTCCACTTTGAAACCATTAGCCTTTGTCTTATCACTACATGCTTTTGTAAAAAGTTCCTCTCCAGCCCTGATCTCCATCTGCTTGGACAAATTCTCTGTAGTTGTCCCTTCTGTAGACCTCCATTTGTGTTGAAAGTGTCTCCAGGAATGCCTTTTTTTGTCCTGTAGTTTTTGCCTTCCTACCTCTTTATTGGGAAACATGACTCCTGGGCTTGGAGGATGTATTCCTTTGCAATGTCCATAATGATATCTGCTGGATATCAGTCCTTTAGCAACTCTTATGAATTATGCAAAATTGATAATCAATATTAATTTTGATATCCAGGCAAAGATTGTTAATAACTATGAAAATAGTTTATTAACATTAAATCCTGCCAGAAAACTTATTTGCAAGTTTCAAAAGGCAGAGTTTAGAAGCTTATACACACAGGGAACAGGCAAAACTGGAACAGTTTAAGAAATAAGTAGCAAATGCAAACATACTGGAAGAGAAATTTCTTGTGGTCAATATACTGCTTATCCACTAGATGGGACTCAGGAAGCTCCTTTCTGCTTGTGACGAAAGGCAAGGG
>VWYK01051572.1:0-37035 GCA_013399775.1 Semnornis frantzii | reverse complement strand
GGGGGGGGGGGGGTGGAGGAGCGCCGGGTGATGCATGCGAAGAGTGGCTTGGTGGGGTGAGGTGCTGGGGGAAAGGATCCTGGGTGGGGAGGAGGATGTGGGAGTGATGCTACCGACATGGCAAGGCTGGGAGAGCCCCGGCTCCCGGCTGTGCCGATGTGGTGCTGGGAAGCGATTGCTTTTCTTCTCCTCTCTTCTCCCAGCTTCACCAGTCCCTGCTCCGAGGGGAGAAGGGAGGGATGGAGAGCACCCCTTCCCGAGGACAACCCTGGGAAGGAGCCAGCCTACACTTCTGGGAAGGGAAAATAAACAGAGAGCCTTTACTTACCCCTCCAAACACTGCCCTCCTTGCTTGGGGGGGAAGGGGGTGTGGGAAATGGACTTTGCAAAGGTTTAAATCATAGTTCCCTGGCTGAGGCTGCTGAGCAATGGGAGCTCAGGTTAGGAGCAAGAGGAGGCCACGGCAGCAGATGGGGACCTCTATAGCAGCAAAGCAAAATCCACTGGCACATAGACAGAATGTGGCACAGAGCAGCTACAAACTGCCCCCCTGCCTTCCTCTTCCTCGGAGGGGGTGCTCCCAGCAGAGGTGGTGATGAAGGCAGACGATGAGTCTGAGCTCAATTCAGAAGTCTTGCCAGGTAGTGGGGGGTCCCATCAAAGCCATGCAGTCGAGGAGGGGGCCTTTACCCTGGCACACGTCATCTCACCAGCCAGATGCTTGGGTTTAGGTTCGTGGATTCTCTTTCCTTGGTTCATGCAGAGGAAGGGGGCCCAGCACCATGGCCCCAGCGGGGTAGGGGGGCTTGACGGGATGCTTGCAGGGCGTTGGTGGGGCTGTTGCGTGTGTGCGGTGAGAAGCGAGGGGTGATTCCAGCGGGAACCAAGCAGCAGAGCCAGCAGCCAAAGTCCCGTAGGTGAAGATGTCGGAGGGGGTCTCCCCTTGGTAGTCAGTCAGTGACAAACCCGGCACGGGCAGGACCGCGCTTCAGCTGCGGAACACAGGCAGAGAGAGAGTTTGCTTCACTCATCCCTCCAGCAGAGCACCTCACAGCGATGGGGCCGGCTCCTCCTCGCCGTGGATGCTCGGGGCAGGATCCCAGCCTCTTTGGAGCCCGCAGCGTGCCCTCCCTGCCCGCCCTGCCCCATCCCCGGAGCCTCACAGGGCTTACTGCGGTAGAACGGAGGGCGCGCCGGATCTGTGGAAGTGGACGATTTGCCATTTGCCATCCCGGCGGTGCCAGATGCGGGTCTCCTCCGACTGAGCGGTGCGGGGGATGCCTCCCGCGTCCACGTACTGCGTGATACGGATGTAGGCGATGCAGGCGGACTCATCCCCCATCAGGTGGATGTGGGGGTTCAGGATCGTCGTGTGCACGGGCTTGCTGTTCCGGGACCACACTGGAGAGGGAACCAAGGCAAGTGGCTTTAGGCAAGGGAAGGAGTTTGTGTGGCTCTCACCCACAGCAGCAGCAATGTGAGGTGCTTGGGTTAGGGGCAAAACTAGTGCTTTTTGGCTTGGGTTCAGGATGGGTCCCCTTAGAAAGCAGCTAACTAAACAACTCCTCTGCACACAGCCCAGCCCCAGATGACCTAACAGGCTTGACTGATCTCCTGCTGGGATCTTGCAGATCAGTCAGACATGCTCCCAAAGCCACCTTTACCACCCTCCTCTCTCCAGCAAGCTGATGGAGGGCAAGAGGCAGCCTGGTGCGTGGGAGGTGGGAAGTGTCCCTCAGGAGCCAAGGGGGTTGCTTACAGTTTTCAAAGTAGAATCGGTGGAAATCCAGCCCTTCCACGAGATTGCCCAGAGCCTCAGGCTCGAAGGCAGTCATCCCAGGGTCACACATCTTCCTAAGGAGGCAGGGACAGAAAAGGGAGAGGTTATCTCACTGCTTCTGGCATGAAAGCCTGCAAAACCCAAACAGTTTGTGCCTGGGACAAATCCCTCACCCTGAGACAATTCTCTCAGCCTAAGATTGAGGAGCTTCCACACCAGCAAGTAATTCAAGTAGAAATGGGACCTCATGCCTGCAGTGTGTAAGAAGCCCACCCCACCTCACCTCCAGCCCACTGACTGCAGCCCAGTGAGTCAGGGTGAATTCTCCACCAGTCACCATCTCAAATTAAACCTCCTAGAACACTACCACCTTCTTCATAAGAAAGAAAACCAGCAGGGGAAAACTCAGATCGTCTGCTCTGTGTCAAAACATCTCTGCTGCAACTCTCTGAGGCAGAGATGAAGACCTGCACTTGCTCAGACATCTCTAATTAAATAAGCCTTGGACTCAGAAGAAGTGTGCCCTGAGGAGCATCAGCTCAGCAAGTAGAAAGCAGCTGAGCTTCCAAGCAGCCTGCAGCAATCTGGATATAATGGATACCATGGATGCAGTGTTCTACCATAAATCACATCTACAGTTATTCATCTTTCTGCAAACCAGAAATTTGGCACACCCATGAGATCGGGACCAGAGAAATGTGATCAGATTAGTGTGAGAGAAACGTCAGGTTTGGAAACTGACACTGTAGAATCACAGAGTAGTAGGAGTTGGAAGAGATCTCCAGAGATCATGGAGTCCAAACCCCCTGCCAAAGCAGGAACAGCTAGGGCAGGTCACACAGGAACATATCCAGATGGGTCTTGAAAATCACCAGAGAAGGCTCCACCACCACCTCTCTGGGCAGCCTGTTCCAGTGCTCCATCACCCTTATAGTAAAGAACTTTTTCCTCATCTTGAGGTGGATCTTCCTGTGTTCCAGTTTGTATCCATTGCTCCATGTCCTATCGCAGGACACCATTGAAAAGAGCCTGGTTCCTTCTTCTTGACACCTACCCTTCAGATATTTATAAACATCAGTAAAATCTCCTTTCAGTTTTCCCTTTTCCAGGCTAAACAGCCTCGAGGATCTCAGCCTTTTGTCATCAGACAGATGATCTAGTCCCTTAATTATCCTCACAGCCCTCTGTTGAACACTCTCCAGTATATCCCTGTCCTTCCTGAACTGCGGAGCCCAGAACTGGACACAAAATACTCCAGATGTGGTCTCACCAGGGCAAAGTGGAGAGGAAGGAGAACCTGCAACCGCTTCTCTTGGGTGGTCTCCGTGCCACACCAGCACATCAAGCTGGTTACCCTGCTCTGGGCAGCACTCCTGGGCTGTGTTGTTACAGTGAGAGGACCTGCTCCAAGAGGCTGAACCCCCACCCCAGCCTAAATCCATGCTGGGCACACTCACGTGTAGGACTCAAAGTCGCCATTGCTGATTGCTTCGATCAGCTGCTCTGTGACTTTGATGATTTCCTGCTTCCGTACTGTTGGTTTAAAGAGAAACAGGAAATAATAGGAGAAAGCAAACCAGAAGTGCTGATGTTGTAATAACACTTAGATAAGTTCTTATTAGAAACAGCCCACAAGGCATCATGGGACACTGGAAACTAGGGGAAAAGCAGGAGAACAGCCTGGAAGAGCTTTGAAAAAGGGCTCTTTACACCAGAGGGGAAAGACCACCTAAGTCAAGGCAAAACTGAAAACCATGCTTTTCCCTAAAGAGTCAAAGGGTGAGCTCTCAAGTGGTGAGCTGCTCTCAGCCCAGTTGGCACAGGCTTGTCTTGGCTGCAAAGCCTTGCCAAGCTTCTGTCCCATGAACTCACAGCAGGAGCCAACCAGGGCAGGCTGGACAAAGGATGCTCTCACCTCCCTCTGAGATGGAAGGAGAGGGTCTCAGGTGGGAGGAGGACTGGTGGGTGGTGTGGGGACCGAGGAACACAAAGAGGCACCCCACAAAGTATACAGGCTGCTGCTGCTGGCTCAGCTGGAACGGGACTGGGCTGTGAGAACGGGCTCAGCCCGCAGGATGTAGGAGGAGCCGTCAGAGGTAACCCCGGGTTATTAAGGAGGCTCTGCTTCACATGCAAACAGACACCATGCTGGATCTCATTATTTTTTGTGAAAGGAGAGAGATCACTTTCCTGAGAGCTGTTCAGAAAGGAGGACAGGGACCCCCAGCACTGCCTGAGCATCGCCTGCCCCCGCAGCTGCTCCCAGGGAGCCCTTCCCCAGGAGGCCAAGTGTGCCATGAGCGCTCAGGTCAGGCCAAAGTCCATCTTGCTTCGTGCCGGGGTGGCTTCGGCGAGAGACTTCGCAAATTAGCGCCGACAAATGATTCCCCGGGTTATTCTTAGAAAGCTGCCTGTGGCAGGCGGGTGGGCGGCAGGCAGCCCGGGATTCCCCCTGCAGGCTTTTCCCAAAGGGACATTTATTTTGGAGGAGCAGGCAGCCAGACTGCTATCCCTGCAGCTTTCTGCCGTGTCCGTGCCTGCTTTCAGAGAACAGCCCTGGGTTTTAGCAGTCCCCGCTCCTTACCAGCCATGCCCTGACTGCTCGTGGCAATGAAACCATCTAAGGAGTTAAAGCAACTTCTGAAGGCCCCCAAGGCAGCTCAGTGGTTGTGGACTTCCCGTATCTCCTTAGGGATAGCCAGACTAAAGACCCCAGGGCACCCCTCCAAAATAGCCTTCTCCCACCAGTACCTTTGGTGTCTTCATCCTCGATGGTGGTGTTGGTGCTCTCCGACGATTCCTGAGCAAAGAACAGACAGGAGAAAGGCGGTGGTGAGGAGAGTCTTCACTCCACACCAGATGGAGCTCGTGTGTTCGACAGCCCCCCGAGTCCGACCCCACAGCGCTCGACCGTGCCAACAGACAGCAACCAAGGAAAACACCAGCAGGTCCAACCCGTCCTCAACCACAGCTCTAGGGCAGCGCTGGCTCAGCCCTCCCTGACCTCCACTCCTTGTAGCCAAGGGCACAAGAGCTGGGGTGTGGAGGGTCTCGTAGGAACGGCGCTGCCTTTCCTACCGACGCCTGTGGGGACAGAGACGAGGGCAGGTGCAGGGGATCTGGTGGGTTCCTAGGAACGTTGCCGGAGGGGCAGGGAGAGGGGCTGTGCAGAGGTGGAAGACACCATGTTGACTGTACAATAAAGAGAGAGATGTACAAATTAAACAGCGAGGAGGAGCTGGGATGAGAAAGAGGGGACTGTGCAGGAGTGAGAGACCACACTGACCGCAGAGTAGGGAGAGAAATGTACAAGAAAACAGAGTGCTTCCAAGACCCACAAGGACCACCGAAGGCTGAGACACAGCTCTTTCAAGAAACAGCTGAGCACTACACAGTTTTTTTGGGGGAGGGGGGTACTGACCCCCCATCTCTCTGCAGGAGCCCCATCAAGGCGACTCTGCTAGCGGAGCTAGAGCAATGGCTCTGCTAGCTCTTCCCAGCAGAGCCTTGCTTATGTATTACCCATAATACCCCGATGTAGGTTGGCAAGGTGTCCCATGACCATACAGTCCCCGCAGAGGCATGGAAGATGTTTCTCCAAGGCTCCTTGCACCGATGCAGCCTGCAGACCTGAGTCAGGAGAACTGGGAGAAACGGCATGAGAACCCATCAGCAAGAACCAGGGCTGGCTTCCCACCACCTGGTGGCCAGCAAATGCCTGCACCAACCCTATTAATGGGGTTTGTGGGTGATACGGCTTTGAGGACGTTCCCTCCAACCCCAGTGTCCCTTCTTCCCTACCCCGAGGTAACTTCCAAAAACGGGGGAAGCTGGAACAAGTGGAGAAGCCCAGCAACATCGGCATTGAGGAAGACGAAGGACACTCACCATTAACTGAACGCTGGAACTGGACTTTCTTTTCTGGAAAAACAAGGAGAAGAGATGGAACAGGAAGAGACACAGAGTGAGAAAGGCAGAGAGCGGCATGTGAGAGACAGTAGCTCCTGAGCCACCCTTCATGGTCCTCACAGCGGGGCAACCTGGTGCTCCTGCAGGGGCATGCCACTGGCTGCGGTGCTGGTGGTGCCATGCCAGCTCCCTCCCCGCTTTCCTGCCAGTGCCTTTCTCTCCTGACCTGCCACAGCCTCTGACGTTTCTTATCCCAAGGACCTGTCTTGTGCAAAAGGGAGTCCTCTAGGAGTCACTGACCACTCTGGTGGCTTTTTGGTGAGGCAAATAAGCTCACAGGAACAGGGGTGGGACATTAAAAGCTAAGGCAGCTCTACCATCTGTCCAGCCCTGTGCCCGGTGAATGTCGGACTGACATTTACGGACTCTGGAGCTGCTCACGCTGCTGACTGGTGTGGAGATCCTCAGTCAGCTTTGGACCCAGACCAGCACTAAGCTGGCTGGTTTAAATCCAGCCTGGCTATTGCTACTTGACTTCTCAAGGCAGGCACACCGTGTGGGAAGCTGTCCTGAGCTTTAAGATCAAGGCAAGTCTCCTCCAAAGACATTTCACATGCATGTATTGATCTCCATCCTTCACCACCTCCACCAGGTGTTAAGGCTTTGGAGTTGGATAACTCCAGACCCACACTTCTGCTTGCAATCCCAAACGACTTCTGCACTTTCCTCCCTGGCTGTGCTCTGCTCCCAGTCTCCATCTTTAATCTAGACATGGGGACATGCACGCTGGCCTCATGCCCTTTCTCCACTTCCAGCTGCCAGGGGATGAACACATCGGGAACACCCGTGTGCAGCAATCAGGGGCTGCAGTGCCAAATAATGAAGTGTTTTACCAGCAGCATTAACGAGGCACTGGCTCTGCCTGCCCTGCTGAGAGAAAAGCAGCACACACAGGGCAAATCTCTCGGACAAGTCCATGGATCCACCTCCAAGGGAAGGCAGATGGACTGCAGGGTAAAATCTGCCCATATTCATTCCATCTCACTGCTCCTTTCACATCCTAACTGCTCCCACCAGCATCATCCCTGAGTTCTCTCCAGTGCTGGTGCAGCTCAACCCTTCCTTCTGTAGGTCCTACGTTAAGCCTCACCCTTCCTTCACTGAAACCACAGAAGTCCTACGGGCAGGGTGAGCTGCAGCGTTTCGGAAGGAACCTCGTGGGAAATGGAGCTGTTGGAGCTGGGCTGTCTGCAGGAAGGGCTGACAGCTTCTGCTAGCCAAGGACAAGAGACGGGGCAGTAAACTGCAGAGATTTCAGACGCAACAGAATGCAACACAAAGCAGTGACCGCGTCTGGACATACAGTAACAGGATGCGACACGGGGCAGCGAGCTCACTAATTTAGGACGGGACAGGATGTGACATGGGGCAGTGACTTCATCAGTTTACAATGTGACGAGATGTGACACTACACAGGGCAGTGAAGGTACCATAGCTGCTGGGACCAGAAGAGCTCCTGCAGACCTCAGAGCAGTGCTCGAGGAGGATTTTTGGTCCATGAAGGCTTTCAGTAGGGGAGAAGCCTCCTCTGAGGGGTGAGTTGTGAGGCCTCTGAGCCTGGGCTAGCACCATCCCAATGCCAGAGGGCCGTGAAGGCAAGGCTGGCTGGAGGGCAGCACCAGCTACCTGGGTGGCTTTGGGCAGCAATGACATTGGTGGGGGTGGGGTTCCTGGGATGTGCCTGCTCTCATGGGGATGGTCCAGCAGGATTCTCTAAATGAGGACCCAGGTCTTCTGACAACAAACCACACCATGTGGCTTGACTTACAGCCCTTCTCTGAGCAGGTAGGACCATTCCCTTCCCACTTTCCCATCCACCCAAGGCAGGTTTCCAGGTTCTTGCCTCACTTGTCCAGCAAGATGGAAAGAGATGAATGCTGTCCAGCAATGCCCTGGCACCTGCCAGATGCCCACAGTGGCCACTGAATCTTTTCCTGGAGCACACAGCCCCCTCTCATAATCCCATGAGAGGCTTATGCTGCAAATCTCCCTGGGCTGAGCAGCGGAACAAGAGGTGGGAACGGTAATGCTGGTAGTGGTCAACACAAGCAACCCACTGGGAATGAGCCTTCCTTTACTTTGTTTTCTCCTCCTCTACCTTCCTGGCCATCTAGCCAGGCTGTTTCACCTCCACTTGTTGGAAAGTGGGTAACAGAAAAGCTCATTTTCCAGAGCTTGTACACCCCTTCATGAGCTGTGTGTTGGCTGTTAGACTGCAGTCAGGATGAAGCCTCACTTTCTGCTCCACGGTCACCAGAAATGGGCTGAAAACTGGAGATACAAAACAACCTCTGATCCCACTTTGAAGCCAAACCCTCTTTGCTGAGTTTCAGGGATGGGCCAGAAGGCTCTTTACTCAAATTAGTCATTTGGCTACCACAGCAAGTGCCTCTTTTCCGAGAGCAACGCCTGCCCTCCAAGTTCAAAAAGCATAGTCAGCAAGTTGGGCTAACAGATGTTTTTCTACCACCACACCACCCCTCCAGTGCTAGAGATGAAACTCAAGGCTGTCCCCTTCTGTTGGAACACTATCTGTGGAACATCAGGACTGTGCCTGATGAAGCTTCTCCATCCTCCAATCTCTCTTCTTCTACAGCTTAAAAATGCAGCTTCTAATTGTTCTTATATGTGCTCCACCAGGTCAGACCAAGTCACCTCTACCTGTGGTGTCACTTTTCAGATGAGTCCCAGAAGCAGCTGGGCCCTTACAGCAGTAGAGGACAGGCCAGCAGTGGCTGGCCAGTGGGTTGCTATGACTTTCATGGGACCTGTGCCTTCTGTGCCAGCACTGTTGTCCCAAACTAGCAATCCTGTCCTGGAAGCCATGTGACACCATGGCCCAAAGCATTGTCCTCTCATAGCAATGCAGGCCATCAGCTTCACATTGCAGAGTAACACTGCATGGCCAGAATGGTCTTTTATGGAGCTGAGCCCAGATCTGGAGGGTTGTGCACGGTCTCAAACCTTGCAGGCTTGGTGTGTCCCACTTGCTGGGTCTGAAAGCGGTGGAAAAAAAACAAGCCATTCCCAGACCTCTGGCTCTGCTGACCATTTGGACTGAGAAGGGAAGAAGTCAGCTGAGGGCTCTGCTCCTCCAAAACCCTCACTCACAGCCCAGCAGCTGGGTCTGTACAAAGGACCAGAGAAAGGAGAGAGGCCATGCTGCAGTCAGACTCCCAAAGCTCTGCCTGCTGCCTCGGGGATGTGAGGACACCAGCTCTCCCCTGCTGAGTGCTTGCTTGTATTAGTGACAGGAAGCAGGTAAGGAGATAAAGACCCTCACATGGGCCACTCCTTCCTGCAGAAGCAGTTCGACAGAGATTACTAACCGGATCTCCACATCATCAGAAGAAGCTCCTTGCCAGCAAGATTTTGCTTCCTTCAGGAGCCACATTGTCCTGGAGAAGAGCTGTAACCCCACCTTAGAGAGGCAGGTGAACCCGAGGGCTCTGCAGCCTGAGAAACAAGCTCCTCCAAGCACTGGCTTGATTTCAGAGCATCATCAAACCATTTGCTCTCTCAAACAACACCAAGCTTGCTCGCTCTGTCTGCGCTAAGCACAGAGGGTCAGTAGTGCTGCCAAGAGGGTAAAAGACACCCATGTGCCACTCAGAAGCACACCAGCTCTTGGGGATGAGATGGCACAGGAGCTGGGGGATGAGCCCAGCTCCACCAGCTGCAGAGGGAAGGGTGCTGTGGTGAGTGGGAGACGCAGCCATCCATCTCACCAGACGTCTGCTGCCAGGTTGAACCTGTGGCTTCGGGCTGTAAAGTTGCCTCCTCCTGTCCCTTGTCCCCTTCTCCTGGACCAGCTTCTCCCCCTCGCCGGGTGCGAGCACATTTTGCAGGCAATGAAACAATAGCAAATTCCCTCTGCACACCCTTCCAGCACCAGCCTGCTCCCCTGGCTCGCCACCCTGCAAAGCCTCCTGGGCACTGCCTGTGCTGGCAGGAACAGAGCCGGTGGCACAGGGACACACCGGGACAGCCACGCCGTCTGCCCTTTCAAGCTCAAGGTGTCACAGGGACCGCCAGCACGGCAAGGAGACCCTCACTGCCAGCCCCAGCGGTGGAGGAGCAGGTGGGAGAGGGCGGCAGGAGGGGGCTTACCTTCACGCCGTCATTCTTCTTGTTTCCACCACTTTTGCCTCCTGGAGAGAGGAGGAAGGAGATTAGGAGAGCCAGGCAGGGCACCAAGACCAGGAGGCCGAGGATCAGCAGCATGGTGCCAGGCGGTGGAGCGGCAGGACCCCGCGGGACCAGCCGGTGGGGTTGATCCTCTCTTCGGCAACCCCCGGTGCGATCCCCCGGAGCTCAGAGCTGATCTCGGTAGCACCGTCCTGTCCTGTCCTGCCCCGGAGGCTCTCGGCCAGGGGCGTGCGCCGTCTCCCAAAGCCACGCCAAGTCCTCAGGGTGCTCGGAGGGGCTGGCCGGCGGCAGGCGGGCTCCAGCCGGGGGGTGTCGGCGGCCGAGAGCGGCGCAGGGCGCTGGAATGGGCTGCCCGCCTGCCACCCTCTAATTTTAGCCCCATGCTGCCGGGATCATGTGCTGCCTGCCCCGCCGGCCCAACAGCTGCAGCCCACATTTTGACAATGATGAAAAGCAGCCTTCCCCCGGCCCACCTACCGCTGCCGGCTCTGCTCCGGCCCCGCGGGCTGCCCCAGCCCCCCCACACTCCGCCTGGAGCCTTGGAGCTGGGTGGGATCTGTGCTGCTCAGCCACATCTGGGACTCCCTTGCGCACTGGCCACGGGACGCTCCCGGAGTTGGGCCGACTGGGGAGCCCCCGGGCTGTGCGTGGGACGAGTGACGCTTTCCAGAGATGCTTGAGAATTTCCTGCTCTTTGATGCTTCGTGTCGCGGCGCGGGGCCGACACCAGATCCCCCCAGCTGTTGGACTCCTCCAGCCCCGCCGCACGCTGCCCACAAATGCTAAATGTGTCAGCATGTCCCCACCCCGCCACGACAAATGCAGTTACGAGCCGTGATCACAGCCCTCTCCCTCAGCACTTGGCTGGGCCAGCAGCCTCATTTCCCCCTGCCCACTGCCTGCACCTGGTTCCTGGTGCCTCTGTAAAGCACTCCCAACTGCCCATCTAACAGCAAACACCTGCTACCAGACATCCCAGACGGCACACCAGGCTTGTCTGGCTTGTCCCAACACTGCAGCATCTCCACCAGGGCTGTCCCCAGTGCTGAGGAGGCATGGAGGTGACAGTGAGCAGATGAGCTCTGCAGTCACCTGTTCCTTTTTGATTCCATGCCTGGGAATCAACAGGAACCTGCTGATCCCTCCCTGTGAAATCCCAGCTGCAGTGTTTGCTCTTGGGCAGGACCCGAGGGATCCTGCTGCCATCTGGCTGCAGTGGCACCCGGGGAGTTTTCCTGCACTTTTCCAGTGCAGAGGATGCTCTCTTTCAGCCATAGACATCTCCAAGAGCACCTAAACCCAGCTGCCTTGAGACCTGCCTGTCCCCAGCACTCAGAACCTTGCTCCAGCTCAATCCAGATGCTTGGGCACATGCAAACCCCCAAAACCTAAACTTCTGGGAGTGGCTGTGCCTCAGCCAAACAGCCTTTTGTCTTGCATCCCAAGTCAGCCTGGAAGGTGCCAGATGACCTGGTCTGGACCACCACCTAATGCCATGAAACCCCAGGCTTGCAACCTCAGCCTTGCTGTGACACCCAAGACAAAGCCAACTCTCCAGGGACCCTTGGCTTTGCCCTGGGCACTCTGTCACACAAGGAGATGGCACCTACCGGAGAAGTTCCTGGTGGCCAGCATGGTGGTGAGGATGGCACCCTGAAAGACAGAAGGCAGAAAGAAAGGGTGTGCTGGGCCCCAGCCCCCCATGCCTCCACTGCTCCCCTCACATGGAGGAAGGAAGGCCCTGCTCATCACCTGTTCCTTGGCCACCTCACTGGCAGGAAGCCGGCCCACGGGCTGATATTCTCCTGTCATCAAAAGCAGCCCTTGGTACCCGACCCCACATCCCCAGCACCAGGGCATTGGGTTGCATTCTCAAAAACTGCCTCCCCTCCAAGATTAAAGAGGTATTAAATATCCCCTGGGGTGCATTTAGGTCTTGTTCTACCCTGCCCTGGTTGTCGCAGGACTCCACTGAGCAGCTGGCAGCCTGAGGAGGCAGCAGGAGCGGAACTGGATTTAACTGCAATTAAAGGCATGCCAGCTGAGAGCAGCAGGGCAGGGATTGTTGATGGGAGCCACTCAAAAACCACCACCACCACAACATAACACTGCTCAAAACGCTTCCTCTTCTCCAGCTGACTCCACTAACTAGTTGCTCAGCATATAATGAGATTACTTCGGCCTAATTGCTTACAGTAATGGATTACTATTTTGAAATGCATGCCTGAACTAATTTGATTACTTGTCTAGCTGAAAAGTAATAATAGTTTATAGCCAGCTTCTTTTCTTGATAATCTTGTTAGCAGCCTGCAGCTGCACTGCTCTGTGCCACATCGGCTTTAGGCCTGGAGCATTGATGGCTCTGCCTGTGGCACAGATCAGCCCTGTCCCACCCTGTGCCTCCAGCTCTGGAGGAGACATGGTGATTTCCAGAGCCCCCGTGCTGCTGCCTGAGGCTGAGCAGCAGCCAAGAGATGAGTGCTTCAGAGAGATGCTCCAGATCCATAGGGAAGCCTTGGCAGATGGTGATGTCAGAGGCGGGCCAGGCTGCAGTGCGCAGCAGCATTCAAGAAGAGAAAGCTCAAGGGGCTGCTGGTGTGGGTTTGTCAGAGCTTTTTGCCTGACCACAGATCCTTTGTTCCTTGGCTGCACAGTGGCTTGGTCACCAGGCAAAGGAGTGTCCTTGTGCTGCTCAGATACACCTCTTGTGCCAAAGAGGAGCTTTCATGACACTGACTTTAGTGGGAAAGTCCTCGCCTCAGTGACCAGGGCAGCTTTGTGACTCAGAGCTTTCCTTCACTGTGGCTTTCTTCTAAGCTTTTGTGAACCCCAGCTAGATGCAGCCACCAACCCCTTCCATCTCTTTTCCTTTTTTCACAACAGGGACCCCTACATGTCCATCATCCCCATACCACTGACCCTGTCCGTTCCCCCATGGGGCACAAAGCCACTGATGACCTGATCATGTATTTTGCAGCCAGCTTGGAGAACATGAAGGTTACCTTCAGCTTCCTCCGGGCATTGAACTTCTTCAGACAGTCCACAGTCTCCTGCCTGTGCATGCAGGATGCCACGGTGGCACGGTGCTGGAAGGAGAGAGACCTGGTTCAGAGCAGGCACCGAGGTGGAAGGGGCTCTCACTCTCACATGCACACACACGTGTGCAATCTCCTATGGACAAGGCACGGCCAGAGCTGCTTGCTGCAGCAGATAAAACTTTCATAGGCAGTAGGAGATCAAAGCTCTGGAGTCAGCAAAAGCTGTTCTGGCAGTGGGGGAGTTTGCAAGGAGAATTGACTGCCCCCCAGGTTAACCCCTCTACTGACCAGCCATGTTTAGCAGCATGATCAGGGCTTGCACATGGTGCAGGGTTCTAGAGTTGAGCCTGTGGACTTCTCTTGCTTTTAGGAGCTGATTCAGAGTGAGAAACAATAGCCAGAGCAGTGGGGTGCAGTGAGGAGGGAGGGGACATCTGTTGGGGCGCATGGATGGAAAAACATGAGCCTATTCCCACCAGCCCTACAGAAAGCCCCCAGCACAGTGTGACAGCAAGGAACCAGATGTGTGTCCCTCCCATCACCAGCTCCCCTAGGACAGGCTGTTTGCATTCGCACTCCAGACTTTTCTCTGCTGTGAAGCCTCAGGGAAAAGGCTGCTCTGAGAGCACTGAGAGGAACCATGCCAGGAAACCATCTTCCCAGAATGGAGAAAAGAGCCAGACAGCATGTCTGATAGTATGTGCTCCCCAGTGAGATGTTCCTGCCTTGGAAACCTCCACATCTGTAGACCTTTGAGCCCAACTGATGAGAGCCACCAAACTCACTGATATCCAGGGGTGCTTCAGAGCCTCTGCTGCTGTGATGCGCTTGGATGGGTTTATGGTCAACATCTTGTTGATGAGATCTTTTGCTTCAGGAGTGACTGTGTCCCACTCTGGAGAAGGGAACTGCCAAAGCAAAAGGATTGGGGTGAGAGATGCTAGGGAGCAATAGCAGGAGCAGAAGCCTCTTTGCACTTGAGCTGGTTCTCCTGTAACCCTGTGCTTCTGCCCATGGAGAGACAGTAGCAGCTGGGAAGAGCTGACAGCTGGAAAACTGGAGAGCAGAGGTGGAGGTGGAAAGGTGGAAGGCCCAAGACTATCTGTCCTGGAGGCATGCCAGTGCATGTGCAGCTGGGCACAGTAGCTTGGGCAGCGCTCTGTGACCACAGCAGAGGAAAGAAACTTGCTCCTGTCTGTCTGAATTTGTCATGGTTGCTCTTCTGCAAATAGACTACAACATGGGGACAGCAGAAGAGAGGAGAAAACAGGGAGCAAGACAAACCCACTCACATCATAAGCCCCAGCTTTGATCTGCTGGTAGAGCCGGTGCTGGTCTTCATCCCAAAAGGGTGGGTACCCCACCAGCAGGATGTAGAGGATGACACCTGCCCAGGAGAGGAGACATAGGATCAGTGGGAGAGAGTTCATTGCTGGAGGTATGGGCATTCAAAGGCCCATACAACCTGGCCTTGAACACTTGCAGGGAGGGGGGGGTCACATGCTGGATGGATAGCATGCCTCACCTCACACAGGCCCCTGCAGCCCCCTTGCAGCAGGTCAGCCCCAGCCTGACTTACCACAAGCCCAGAGGTCCACAGCTTTGCCATAGGGATCCTTCCGGAGCACCTCAGGGGAGAGGTACCCTGGGGTGCCGGCGAAACCTGGGACAGACAGCCCATCACACCACCTGCTAGGAGCCCCCATCCTCACACAACTCACCAGCAGCTGGTGCTTTCCTGGGCACCACGAGAGCTGAGAGCTCTGGCACCCTCCCTCCAGAAAGCTCCTGAGAGCAGAGCAGTGCCCAGCTTTCTGCCAGGGCAGCAGTCAGAGCCCAGGATGCTGTACAAAGCTGGAGGACTTTGACATGCATCTCCATCACTTGGGAGAAGCTTTCCTCACACAGGGTCTGCCCCTGGTGCCAGCTTGTCCAACTCACCAGGACATCTTGCTGACTCACCCAATCCCTGTGGAGCTGTTTGCCTATGCCCTGGATCAATACTGGCCTGTTTCCAGGGGCACAGATGGAGCCATCCACTCCGTCATCCACTGTGCCTCCTAAGATGGTGATGCCAGGGTGCTCTCATAATGCAGGGTTCATGTTCTGGGGATATGTGCCCCCCTTGAGCCCCCCTCATGCCCAAACATGAAAGCTAGAGGGTGTCCCACCTCAGGCCAGTCCTACTCACCAAACCATGCTTGCTGGTCCCCCTCCACCTCGATGGCAAGGCCAAAGTCAGCCAGCTTGACAGCAGCACCCTTCAGCTTGGATGCCAGCAGCAGGTTCTCTGGCTGCAGGAGAAGACAGGGGTTGGAGAGAAGCAGAAGCCCCTGGGAGTTCTACTCTGTGTGTGTGAGGCTTCCCAGCACAGCACAGAGGAAGGTCAGGGCTCTGGATGTGCTCCCCAGCTGCTTTGTACTGCTGTGTGTCCTGGTGTCTTCAGATTCTCAGAGGACCATGGACTACAAGGACCTCCCTATCCTCTTGCCCTTCTGTTGTTTCACTCTTGAGCTGATCTCTATTCTGTGGCTTTCCAGAAGCTCTACATAGTGTTCCTCCCTGCTGTTTCAGTTTCCCTGGAGAAGGCTGAGCATTGCTCTACAGGGTTTTGCATAACAGATGGGGTCCCCATATCTTCCCACAGGCCACTTCCCTGCAGCTCCTACCTTCAGATCCCGGTGGACCACTCCCATCTGGTGGCAGTGCAAGACGGCCTCCAGGATCTGCTGGATGCAGTGGCTGTGGGAGAGAGCAGAAAGCTCACAAAAGTGCCTGGCAAGGCAGAATTTCCTTAGATACTTCTATTTGGCTGTATTTCACCCCCCTGCCCACCTCTACATCCTGCTTTCCACCAGCAGCCCTGCAGCAGCAGTGCCGCTCAGCATTCCCCTTCACCAAATCCAAGACACTCACAGAGAGCAGCTGTAACCCAGTAAGATGTCACCAGAGCTGTACTGAACACCCACTTGTGATGAGCAGAAGCACAAAGACCACGGCTGAGCCCATGGGGTGCCCACAGAAGCCACACCAGGGACCTGGAGACTGGCAGCAGAAATACAGTGCCAGCAGAGATTTGTCCTCCAGCAGGTATGCTCCAGTGGGATGCAGAGCCAACCTTTGCTTCAGCCCCATGTCCCAGGCCTCCTGGAACGTGGGTGGCTCCTGCTGGGTCTGTTCTCTTTAGATCTGGTTCATTAAGCCCCAGCTCTGCCATGTGCGTGAGAAAGGAAGGGAAAAAGACTGAGGCGATGATCACTTCTGCTCCAAACCAGCTGTGTGCAGGGCAGAAGGGCTCTATTTACATCTATTTTATTGTATTTGTATGACACTAATAAGTGGATGGGTTGCAAGTGGCCTCAGTCCAGGCAGTCCATTAAAGGGATTATTTTCTGCTAGGAATAAGGGATATTTCCCTGCAGGCAGAGGTAGCTCAGAGCTTACCACCCTCTTGGACATTTGCATGGGCAAAGCCAAGAAGCACAGGGATATCTGGAAGCTGAAGAGGCCCAAATCATGTCTCCTCGGGAAAAAAAAAAAAAAAAAGCTGCAAGGAGGAAAAAAGGATCTTGAATGGCTCCCCAGCTCCCTGCCTCCGTTGCAGGCTACCTGGAAAGCGCCAGCGGGAGTGTGGGAAGGAGCAGGGCTCCAGCACATCCTCCCACCCAGCCTGTCTTGAGTGCTCCTCCTTAGAGCTTTCAAGTGGTAAATGCCAGAGGAATGCTTGCAAATGACTGTAATGCAGCTTTGAGGGGAAAGGGTGAGGACTGTGGGGTGCCTGTGCCATCAAGCTCCTGGCTGAGGCACCAGTCTGAGGCTGGGCTTCCTCCCTGTCAGCCTTAGGTCTGCTGATGCCCACACCCTTGGGAACTCTGATGTCCCCAGGCCAGGCAGCTCTGTTGTCCTCAGCCCAGCAAGCCCTGATGCCTTGCTCCATTCCAGGATAGTCAGATACTGGCTGCGCCATCAGCCTGGAGAAGGAGGATGCTGCAGGTGAAGGGTGGCAGCTGCCTGGTTGGACACACTTGTAGGCTCAGGAGCTGAGTATTGAAAAGAGCTTTTTTCTTTTCCTCTTGCAGCACACCTCTGGTTTGTGGTTACCTGCTGCAGAGAGGCTGTCAAACACTTCCCAGCAGGGAAGCAGCTCAGGCTGCAGAAAACCAGATGTGTAAGACGGTGGGAGGGAGCAGCTGGCTGGAGAAAGGTACAATTGCTCTCCCCTCAGCGCCCTGGTGTTTGTCTGTGCTCACCTAGCGTCCGCTTCGCTGTAGTACTCCCTGGCCACAATGTCCTCAAACAGCTCCCCACCGGTGACCCTGCAAAAAACCCGGAGGGAATCAGGGCTGGCCATGCCAGCACAGAGCTGGGCTGAATTACAGCATGCTCAGCCTCAGCAAAGCCCTCCCGAAACGCCACTGCATCATGCACAGGGGGAGCGTTCAGAGTACAAGGCAGGGACCCAAGTTTGGTTCAAACCCAGCCTGCAGGAAGGGCTTGGAGGAGGGGCAGGACGAGGGAAGGCTTGAGGGGAGCCGTGGGGATGCAGGGTGCATCACCCCAGCATGGAAGCAGGCAGCTGCTGGGGGATTAGGAGAAAGATTTAAGCATTACTCACAGGTCAAATATCAGGTAGTGGTGGCCCTCTTCAGAGATGCTGTCATGCAGCCTCACTGCGGCAGAGACCGAAGGGTTATGGGGTGTGCTTGACTCCCACCCCGCCTCCCTCTGGGCACAAGCAAGAGCTGGGAAGGACTACTCCTTCTCCCTCCATCTCTTGCTATTGCCACTGCTTGGTTGGGGGTTCCCCACTCAGCAGGAGACCCAAGTCGTGGCCTCAGCCTCGGGCAGTGGCTCAAGGCTCAAAGGTCATGGCCAAAACAGGGCCTGCCTGCAGCTGGTGCCTGGCTGAGGTCCCACGCAGCTGCTGGGCTATCTTGGGCACGGGGCAGGCTGCAGGCATGGGTGCCTCCAGCCTTTCATTCCCTCAGGAGAGGTGCCCAGGCACAGGGAGAGCTCAACCAGGACACTGGGCTGTCAGCCCTGTTTTTACTTTCTACTAATGACCTTCCTTTTCTCCTTGGGAAGTCTCAGGTTGGGGATATTTGGGAATCTCCATGGGATGAGTCTCCTTCAGAGGAAGTGATCTCCCCATCTGCTCCCATGGGGCTGGCAGCTCATCCTGTTCGTCATGCTGAGGGGCACCCTTTCCCCTTGGGCATCTCTTGCCAGGTGCAGACCTGCCACCCTTGCATCTGGGTTCTGGACACTCAGGCTTAGATTCCTGCTGACAGCTCAGGTACGTAAACAGATAGGTTATACAAATAAAGGCTGGTCCAGCACCCTCTGGCTCCCACATCACCTTTTGTTGGGACTGTAAATATTTAACCCTTCCTCTCTGCTCATCTGGTTTCAGCCCAACAAAATTTTCAACATCTTTGAGATCTTTGAGAGCCACGGAGGAAAAGGAAACATTCAGGTGAAGGTTTTTATTGGAATTTTTGCTCCTTGCCCTTTTTGCTGCAGCTAAATCAGCTGAGCCCTGTATGGAAACATCCTCCAGACTCCAGTCTGAGCCAGTGGAGATAAGAAGCCCCAACACTGAGTGCAGAAGCTGCTCTGCATCGCTCTTATCTCCCAGGCCAGCAAATGCCACATTGCTGGTCCTAACCCTCTGTCCAGGCTCCATGGACAGACTCAGCCTCTGCTAAGTCCAAGCCACCAGCAGCATCACCTCATGCCAGCCAGGGTTGGGGCAGGAGGTCCACTGAGCTGGATAGCATCTTTCCTCTTGGTCTCCCTTGTGGTCTTGTCTCTCAACATCTTGTCAACTTATTCCCTGGTTATTCTTCCTTGCTAGAGGTCTCCATAGCCATCCCCTTCATTCCAGCACTGATGAACTCCTTGGTTTTCTCTGACACATAATCCCAGTTGTTCTGCCTTCCTCTGCTGGAAGAAACACATTTCCTCCCATTTCATCTCACCCGAGAGGGATTAAGGCACAGTTGTGCCTGGGCTCCTGCAGAAACCAAGTGTTCAAAGGAGGATTAGGTGAGCTGGGTGAGGATAGGGCCAGCCTAACTGTAAGCAGATGGTCCGGATACATCCTTAGCTTGGGGAAGTCCCAGTGCCTGAGGCTGCCAGGAGCTGAGAAGGTGTAAGAAGGAGCAGCCTAAATATAGCCTGGTCCTGTGAGTATCTGTTACTGACCACAAATAGGAAAGAACCACAGCCAAACCAGTGCTGAGAGCCAAGGCAGGAGTGGGACACAGCTTTGGCACCGAGGGTCAGAAGGCAATGGGCTCCTGGAGCTAAAACTCTGTGACTGGATGTCGCCTAAATGTCACCAATGAAGGATGATTTCTCTGCATGGGCAGGCAGCTTTGGGAAGTAGCAGTTCTCCTTAATACATCACCTGGTGCCTTAGATCTGCTGTGGGGTCCTGGGGACCTGGACCTGCCCTCAACCACCTGTACATGGCTTTCTCTGCAAGGCAGCATGCAAAGCACAGGTTGGTTCCTTCAGGACCATGGCCGCAGCACGGCTGAGCTGCTCATCCCAGAAAGGGGCAGAGAGGCTTTTTCTGCCTCTCCTTCTCCAGGGCCCTGGTAGCTGTGGATCCTCTTCCTCTCAGGGCTGATCTGCAGCAGCTCAGCTCCATCCAGCTCCCAGCTGGGTAATTATCCGGATGGTGCTGCAGGAAGGGAAGCTGCGAGCCCAAGTTTCCAGGCAGCAGTAGCAGTGGGGAGGGGGTGAGGGTGTGAGGTGTGGGGGGTGGAGAGAGCCTCCTGGGTATAAATAGCAGAGAGGTTGGGTTCGTTAGCATCTCACGGCGTTAACCCTTTCCCAGCCTGCATAGCAGGGTAGCTCTGAGCAGCCACCTCTGCAGGTCATGGCCAAATAGTGAGGCAGGTGGAAGGCACAGGAAGGCTGGGGTGTCTCTGTAGTTGGAAACCCTGCCAGCCCCACAGGCAGGTGAGGGGAAGGAAGACGTGGGTAGGGAAAAGCTGGGAGCTCCAGCTATATGGCCCAGCTGCTCTTCTGCAAGTCCTCCTGTGATGGGTTCCCCCCATGGTTAGCATTTCTTGCTATTCACACATCGTACAGGGCACTTCCTTCTGGTCTTAGCAATCCTCACACCTCTTTGATGTAGAGGGAGTGCCCCAGCTGATGCCCTGACCCCGGGAGGTTGAACGCCCTCCCAGGATCCCAACAGGGCAGCTCCCATGTAGGGTATTGGTCCGGCTGGAGCAGAGGCAGATGGAAGGACAGTGCCCAGATCCTGCTGGATCCAGCACCCCGGCAATGCAGGGCAGACCTGCCACACTTCTGTGTGCCCGAGGCAGATGGAAGCTGACAGGCTTCTTCCAAAATTAAATATTTATGGAGTGGGAGCTGCGCGCCTGGTCCCAGTGGCCAGGACTGGCTCCCCGGATCTGCTGCAGCGGTTCCTGGGGAAGGACAGATCCAGGCGCTGGGAGCGGCGAGAGGGCCAGGGAAGAGCTCAGCCAAAGGAGAAACCTTCTCGGCTGCGGGATGCGAGAGTTGCAGAGCTGCTGTCCTAACCCCAAAAGCTGCAGGATCCCACTGGAACTGGCACATCCTGGGGAGCGGCAGAGGGGAGAGAGGTTTCAAGCCCTCTGCCGCGGCCGGATCATCCCTGGGGCTCTGCAGCCAGCACCACAATCGCTTTCGAGGCTGGGTTTTGGGATTTTTTTTTTTTTCCCTGCAGTTTTTTTCCCCTTCCCTCTCTCTCTCTCCTCCTGGCCTATTTTTGTCTTTTGCAGGGGCTCAGGAGTTTTCCTGAAACAGCTTTTCCGAAGGAGGCTACTTTCAGATGGNGGCTTTTCCCTCAGGGAGCTATGGCCAACTGGGTTAAGCAGGACCTACTTCAACCCCACTCCGTGCTGGGTGGAGACCTTTCTTCATATGACCCCGTTTCAAGATGCTGCCTCCTGTGAGGAAGAGGAGGGGTGGCTGTGAAGATCACAGGACAGGCTGCACTGAGCCCCTTTCTCCGCCTAAGAGAGGGTGGCCGCTGTGTGAGGGAAGGACAAACAGCCCAAGCTGCCGGGGAGAGGTCTGAATCACTGAGGGGGACCCCCAACACCAGCAGACAGCCAAAACAGGTCATGGAGCACCAGCAGGTTTGCCCAGTTCCTCGCCTGGCTTGTGAATGGGGAGCGGGGGAAGCTTACCAATGTTGGGGTGCTTCAGGAGGCGGCAGATACGGGCTTCTCGTTCCAGCTTCTGGTGATCTGAAAGAGCCAACAGCTCTAAATTAGGGTCTGGGGATGGGCATAAATCACTCTCAGCTCCTGCTGTGCTCTCTCAGAGGAGCTGCCAGCAAGGGAAACCTGAGGGCATGGAGCAGCTGGCAAGGAGCAAACCTGTCTTCTATTTTTTTTCTGCTGAATAATAACAGGTCTGGGGACATGTTCAACACTGGGGCCAGATGGATAGGATCCTAGCATGGATGCAGCCCCCAGGCACTGCTGTCACGGGCAGTCCTGGGCTTTGAGTGATCCCTCACCCTCCTCCCTCCTTTCTCTTTGGTGAATGAATCTCCATCACTGCCCAAAAAAAGCCCAGAGCTGCCAGCAGCACTCTGCTCCGTTTTCTCCTATTCAGCCAAGCACAGGCAATTAGCAAGGACGTTTCTGGCCCCACATGGTATAATTTGAACAGTCAAAGATAGAACTAACCAGCAAGAGGTGTCAAGATGAAAAGGGGCTATCTGCTGTGCCCCCCACACCCCCACCTCCAGACGTTCCACACCGGAGCTTTGCACTCCCTACATCACAAAATCCTAGCTCTGAACACTTGCTTTGCTCCGGTGCCCATCACCAACAGGAAGCACAGGTCCCTCTGCCCGGCTTTTGCCAGGGGATGTGAGACAACGTAGCTCTGGGCAAAGCTAGCTGAGCTGAGCCAAAAAAGCCTCCGCCCTGGGGGTGCCTGGAATAAATTTTCAGATCATTTTGTTTCTTTTTCCCTGCCTCTGCACTTTTCTGCCTCTTTATATACCTGACCCAGCCACCTCACATGGAGGTGCCTTGTCTGGAGGCATCTTGTGCTAGCAGGAGCCCAGCAGCCCGGAGAAGGCAGGATATAATCAGGGCTGCTTGTCTCTCAGCACCGTGGCTGTTACCTTGCAGGTTCACACCCCGGAGTCTCGCTCTGCATCTAACCAAACCTGGGTGTCTCTGACCGCTGACACATGAAGGTGACACAGCTTCTTCTCTGTGGGGGTTGGAACCTTCACCAGGGCTCAGTAATCCCCCAGACAGTGGCTGTGGGGCTTGGCTCAGGCAAGGCACCCCAGGGTGCCTGTGCTGGGATCTGGGACAGCCTAGGTGGCCTCATTCAGCTCCCCATGGTATTTTCTCCCAGAGACAACCTTGCCAGGCTGGGATGAGGCAAGAGGGAGAAGTTGGGGTTTAGGCTGTTGCTTTTCACTACCAAAATCCATTGTGGAGTGAAGGACAGGGATGGGATGGGATGGGATGGGATGGGATGGGATGGGAGGACAATATGACCAGTGGGGCAAACATTTCTCTAGGGAACAGAGAAGCTGCTTTCTGTCCACTCTTTTTCTCCTGCCTGACAGTCATCTTGGGTGAGCCACTGATAGTCACCCTCTGCCTCAGTTTCCCCATCTGCAGTCTGAAGGCTGAGGCCAAAGATGCCACGGGAAGCTCAGCGTTGCTAATGTCCAGTAAAGTTCCTTTGCTTGCTTAGCCAGAGACCACAGGGAAGGGCAGTGAATGCAACCCCCAGCATGGAGAAGACCCTGGCACTGCATGCTGCTAACCAGGCAAGCCCTTGGCTGCACAGGGGTGAGTGTGGCCGCTGGTGGTGGGCAGGAGGATGTCCCATCCATTTTGCACCACAAGTCACCTGGCTTGACTCCATCTTGCTGGCTGAGATGTGGGAACAGCAGCACCATGTAGCCCCCCAAACCTCTGCCCTGCTCTGTGTGCCCTCACAATCTGTCGCCACCAAAATGCCTGTGAAGGCAAATCCCAGCACAGGTGGCCTGGCGAGGAGCTCTGGGAAGTTGGCGGGGTTGGATAGCTGCAAACAGCACAAGGAAGGTGTGGGAGACCATCACAAACCAGGCAAAATGGAAAAATGTATCAAAGGGACAGCAGGATGGGCCCAGGCAGAGGGACCCTGCTGAGCTTGGGGAGGCAGATGCCATGGGTCAGAGTATCCTCCCACACCCATGGTGTGTCCAACACACTGTGAAGTGCTGTTGGAGACAACAGTCATGTCCACAGCCCCTCTTTTGTTCCACTAATCCAGCTGCTGCCTGGACCCAAATCCTTTTTCTCCTCATGAAGAACTCCAGTTTCTCTCCTATTAGCTCCTTCTGTTGGTAACCAAGAGGGTATCTGAAGGGCTCCTCTCACCTTCCTCCCAACCATTCTTCTCTCTGCACCTTCACCTGTGACACAGCCAGTGGCACACATGCTCATTGAACAGTGGCTCTTTGTGCCCCTTTTGGGATTGTTCCCAGCCTGGGGCAACATTGTCCTTCACTCCAGAAATGAGGCTTCCAAACCCCTTAGCAAAAGATCTCTTTAGGGGACAGGCAGACACAGAATCGCTACATGGATAGCACAAACCCAGGAAGAGGATGGAGAGAGGCAAACTGCAGGCGAGCGGAGGCAGGAGGGAGCAGAGGGAAGGCAGCTCAGTCTGCTCCTCAAGGCAGCCCTGCAAACTGGGAGGCCTTTGCTGCCCACCCTGCTGCCAGCTGGGGAGTGTGGGCAGGACCCAGTGCCAAGGCCAGCACCACATGGTCGTGGCTTGGAGGGCTTGGAGCCCTCAGCCTCAAGAGAAGGGAATAGTCTGCACCCCCAAACAGGAGCAGGGGATGGTGATGGGGGAACTCGGCATCAGTGCTGCACTGCTTTGGCAGCATGGCAGGAAGGAGACTGCAAAGCACTGTTTAATTTGAGGTCAGAAAGGAGTCTGACACCTTTTTCTTCATTTCAGCTTTGCCTTTGGATGTGAGCGATGGCATTGGGGAGAAAAACCAAGGGAAGGAATTATTTAAACCTTCCCAGCAGGCTGCTCACTTCTAGCTCCCATCCTGCACTCCTGAATGCACCCAGCCAGGAAACAGAGCTGGTCGTGTGGCAGTCACTGTCCCATCCTCTCCATCGAAGCTCCTCTGCTAGATGCCTGAGGGCAGAGGTGTCCTTGCCTCAGCGCAAGAGCTACTTGATGCTTTTCTGTGCTGGCTCAGCTCAGTCTTGCCTGCAGAAGCAGCCTGGACAGACCTGCCAGTGCTTCTTCCAGCAGCAAAATAGCCAACGTGCTCCAGCAGAGCGATTAATTAGATGGCAGTGGGGGCTGAGAGCCTCTCTCCAGGTAGAAATGAAATCAAAACCCCACTTGAAGGACCCTTCCCCTTTCACCGATGTAGGTACATGGGCAAAGAAATCTGCAGCCTCTGAAAGCGGGGATGGGGAGGTTGGTGCAAACCCTCTCAGGGAAGGTGGTTTTCCCCAATTAACTGTGCTACCCAGAGCCCGAGGCTGCAGCAGGGCCGTAACTGTCATTTGGCTGTAGGAGTGTAGCCGAGGGGTCTCAGGGAGCTAAATGGGTGCTATGGCTCCCCAGACAGGAGGAGAATGGGTGCAATGAGCAGCAGACTCTCCTCCACACATTCACTCCCTCCCATCAAGGAGCTCAGCACGTACCACAGCGGAAACATGGTGGGATAAAGGGGTCCCCTACCACACATCAAACATCCCCACCTCACCACACAGCAAAGGCATCATCCAGAGGGGGGATCCTCCCTGCTCCACAAACTCTGTTTGCCTCTTGCCTATCCAAAAATATTCCCAGCACCTACCTCGAGCAGACAGCTTCTTGGTGTTGATGATCTTGGCCGCATACTCTTGTCCTGCCAACACCTTCACGCACCTCCGGACAATGGAGAAAGCGCCCCTGGAGAGACAAGAAGCCAGAGGCAGAGCTGAAGGGATGGGTATGGGAAAGGGCACAGGCTCAGCCCTGGTGTGCTGGTGGGGCAAGGGAAAGCACAGGGATGGGGGTGGGTGCTGACTGAGGAAGGAGCTTGGAGAAACACTGAGGGCTCTTATTTAGCTTCTCTGCCCTGATGTCCTTGGGGAATGATGGGGCAGGCACAGATAAGGATTCCCTCCTCCATGTTCCCCTGGGACACCCATGTGTCTCCTCCTCTCCCTCTCCTCTACCCCACGAGAGAAGGGGTAGTGATTTCCTAGGGGTATGGGCTCCTGAGGGACACCAGGATGACTGCAGCTGCCACGCAGCACTTGACTACTTCTCTTTAATCCCTGTGTGTGGTTTTGCATGCTCTAAACTGCTCTAAACCTTGCAATCACAGCAGTGTTTTGCAGAAGCAGGTGTAAGCAGCAGCCATGGGCACAGGTGACTGGTGCAAGGTCTCCCCATCTGCAAAACTGTCACACAGGCAGGAACAGTCCAGGGGACTTAACCAGTAAGGTGAGGAGGGGAAAGGAATATCTACCTCATGAGGAAAGGCTGAGAGCTGGAGTCATTTAGCCTGAAGAAGAGCAGGCTGAGGGGGATCTCACTAATGCTTATCAATAAGGGCAAATGCCTAGAGGATAGAGCCAGACTCTTCATGGAGGTTCCATGTAAATGTAAGAAAGAAATTCTCCACTTTGAGGGTAGCAGAGCACTGAAACAGGCTGCTCATAGAGGTTGTGGAGTCTCCATCTCTCGAGGCATTCAAAACCTGCTTGGACATGTTCCTGCATGATTTACTCTGGGTCATCCAGCTCCGGCAGGTGAGGTTGGAACAGATGACCCCCAGAGGTCCCTTCCAACCTCTGCCATGCTGGGATCCCATATGATTCTGTGAACCTGCAGGCAAGGACCGCTGGAGCCGAGCTGGAGCTGGACGGCGACTGCTGCTGCTGCAGCTTGCACACGTGTGAGTCAATGTGCAAGGGTCTCCTGGGGCCTGGCAGGCATGCGAGCACGAGTGCTTGGAATGCTCCAAAGAAACAAATCTCTTTGCCCCCATACCCCACACCCCCAGCTCTGCCAGCTCGTGGCACCGAGAGCTTGCCGGTGTGACACCAGAAGCAACAGCGCTGCACACACGCACGCCCCAGCCCCGCTGAGCACAACCTTTGTCCCAGGTTCCCTCTCCTGCCAAACTCCTCCACCGCTGCAATAACAACTATCAAAAGCAAACCCACCTCCCACCCCACCTTCCCCTCGCTCCCCGTCGCCCTGCTCCTGCTCCCTGCCGAGGACTGAAAGGCCTCAGGCTGGCGAGCGGGCGGCGGATAATTGATTTCAGCGTTGGGGGCGGGTGGAGACGGGCAATTCGGGTGTGCATGTGATCTTTAGGAGAAGAGGAGAGCGGCAGGGTGCGGAGCGATGGGGCTGGAGCCCCAGCAGAGCCGGCGGCCCACGCACCCAGCCGAGCGTCGCTCGCCGCATGTGCCAGGCAGAAGCGGAGGGAGCAGCGTCCCAGGGCTTCCCGGGCTCCCTGTCCTGCCGTTTGACCCTGGCTGCTGAGCTGTGAACCTCCCTGTGGTCTAGAGGAGGACGCTTTGGAAAGGGAGTGGGGACAGAAATGCCATCAGTGCGGCAGGCCTGAGCCGTCACCAGCCCCAGAGCGCAGCCCTCCCCATCCCACCAGGAGCCCCACGCTGTCCAGGATGTGGGGGTTCCTAGGAGTCCCTGGGACCCTCCTTTCCTGTTTTTTACCCAAAGACACGTGTGCTGCTTTTGCAGAGCCAGGAGAGCCTGCAGCAGTGAGCAAGGCAAGGGGCAAAGCTTCTGCACCTACTGCCCAAACCACAGGCTTTCACTGCAGGACCTGGCATGGGTTTGGAGGGACAGAGGTATCCTGGACCCCCTGCAGCCTGGGGGGTCCCAACCACTCCTGGTCTCAGTACCCACAGACACTTGCTCATCTATTTATTTGAGAAAAACTGAATGGCAGGGAAGGGCTGAGCTGTGGGAAGCAGGATGCAGTGGCTGGAGATGGGTTGTGCTGCAGTGGCAGAGCTCAGGGTTTCACACCCCTGGGGCCTTTGGCTCCTCTGGGTCTCTTTAGCAGAACCCAAATGTCTGTTTGTGAAGCACAAGTGAGGCTCTAGTGGCTTGAAGTTTGGGGAGACAACACTCGAGGTACTGGATGTGAATGCAGGACACCCCTGGGTACAGCACAGCTGGCACAACACCATCCCAGTCCCAGAGAGGGGATCTTTGCTGGCTGAGACACCCACCAACACCACGACCACCACGTTGGGTGTTTCACAGCAGCTGGGCTCTTCTCCCTGTGCCAGACTGCTCCCGTGCTTCCCAACCCCAAGTGGGATCTTCCCAGCCCGAGTGAAAAAAAATCCTCTCTTGGTTCCATCTAAATCCAGCATCTCCTTCCCTGCAAACAGAGGAATCCCACCTGGCATCAGAGGCTCATGGGACACTGTGGGTAGTGCAGGGGTGCCAGACAGGGGGCTCATTACCTCTAGGTGCAAGAAACCAAGGGAAAGAGATATGTTCTGTTCCCTGGTTGTGGGCAGTGGTGTGGGTCCCTGCCCTCCCAGGGCACTGGCTCTTTGGGTGGGACCAAACTCAAACCCATCTCTGCCTGGCATTCATCCCAGACAAGCCAGAAAGCCGCGGATTTAGCAGCAGATGGGTGCATCACCTGCAGGGCCATGGGTTAGGACACCTCCATGTCCCTCTCAACAACTGCCATCTCAGGGTGATGCTGGCCCAGTAGAGACACCTCCATCTCCAACTGGTTGCTGGGTCCCAGACCTGCAGCCCCTCTCCCTTGGTCCCTTAGGCCAAGTGTGACCCCCATGCCCTGTCCCCACGGCCTTCCCCCACCAGCCCAAGCCATGGCTTTGCCACCAGGATGTTCTGCTTCTCCTTTTTTCACACCTTCCCTGCCAGCACCCGGCTGTGCTGCTGCCACCCTCCCTCTCTTCAACACCTCCNAGCTGATCCTGCCGCTCGGCATGGTTAATTGTCTCCAGCCTCTCCCTCAACCTGCCGCGGGGGTGGATTCGGAGCCACCAATGGAGCTGCATTTCATGTTTGTCCTACTCAGGGGGCCGTGGGCAGGATCCTCTCCCCGTCCCCCACCACGCTGCCCCCCACCTTCACCCCATTGCCTCCTGCAAGTGTTGGATGGGGAGGGGGGGATCAGAACAGCCCTTCTCTTGCTCAGCTTTGGCAGGGCTGCCACGGGAGCAGGTTTTCCCCAGCTCTGTGTCCCTTGCACAGGACAGATGCCCTCTCCATGTGTGGGAAGCAAAGGGATGCACCAAAAGCCTGCGTCCCTCTGGGCAGGCTCTGTAGACCTCCCTCCTCATCTCTGTCCCCTCACAAAGCCCCATCATGGTGCTACCATTAAGTGTGTGGTATTGTAAATCCCCAGCTTGTCTTGGCATCAGGATGGGTGACAGCCAAGGAGACAGCAAAGGAGCCTAGCAGGTGCAGCAGCTTGGCACCCAGCAACCCCCTCTCCTGCCAGTTAGGCTCAGGGACACCCCATGGTCCCCCAACAGTCTGTCCCAGTCACTTGGGGACAGCAAACTCAAGACAGAACTCTTTCTGCTCTGAGCCCCTGTAGGATGCTGCTTGCTTTTGGAGTCTGGGTGGAGGAGAGCAGTGCAGCCCACCTTGCCTCACTCCCGTCCCAGCCAGCACTGGGAGCACCTCACCAGAGGAGGAATTCCAGCCACTTCCCACTGCAAGCAGCTGCTGCAGCAGAGCAGAGATGCAGCACTTTGCCCTGATTTCTCTCACTAAGCCCAAGAAGCAGAAATTTCCCCATGGGAAACCACTGATTTTGGAATGTGCCAGGATTATCTGGAAAACATCCCGGTGGAAAATCCCCAACCAGCTCCACAGTGCCTTGATAGTCTGGAGAAGCCTCTAACTGGGAAGCACACCTCAGTGCAGTGGTGGTACCTGTGCCCTGGAGTGGAAAGCTGTGGGATGCTCTGAGCTGGGGATGCTGCCCTGTGTCACCCCAGGAGGTCTGGTGGGCCAGGGTGCAATGCTCACAGGGGGCTGGCAAACCACTGCACCAGCTTTGCTCCTTTGTTTGTGACCGTGTTAAAATGCATCTGTCAGGCTGATTTTCCTCTGTGGTGCCAGGCAGTGTGGGCAGCCTCTATGTCTGGAGGCTCAAACCCTCCATGTCAGCACCCACATAGTAAAGTGTGGCACACCAAATGACTCCTCCAGCCCTCCTGGTCCTCCCCCACCACACCTGGCTTGCAAGGTCCCCTCCACAGCCCTGCAGCCACGTCTGCCCAGCCAGGGCCCAGAAGCCTCCCCACAGGTGCACAGCAGTTGCTGCCTCTCCTGCCCATCCCCTGCCTATCTCCTGCCATGACCACCAAGCCTCAGAGCACAGAAAAGCCAGGAAACCTCTGGTAAAAGCAGATCTTGAATCCCACCTTGCTACCAGAACCCCGGGGGGTGCCCATCCACCTTCCCACAGTACCAGCTGAGACTACAGGGACCTGCTCCACTGCCACCTGCTATCCCGACATCAAGGGGACTGAGTGCTTGCCCACCTCCAAGGAGCTGCACTTTGTAGCAGCACCTTGGCCTCCTCATTTAGCTGAGGACTGTGAACAGCGTTCAGCCTGGCACCAAGTCCTTCTCTCTTTCAGCCTCTCAATTTCTCCATCTTTGTCCTCTCTCTTCTCCCTCGCCCCCGTTTCTAACGCCCACACGCGTGCGGGAGCACACTCAGGTGTAGGCTGCCCTGCGATGCGGGCTTGCACCAAGAACCCGTGCCCAGGGATGGACCCAGCCGAAGGACAGGCAGCAGCCACCCGGCACGGGCACCCCGAGCCCATCAGCACACCGCTGAGCTGCTGTGGGGCGAACGCGGCCGCACGCCCCACATTTACACACCAGCGCCGAAAAGAGGCACAGAACCCAAAACACAGGCACACGCCTGCTCACTTCGGCGTCTGCTTTCAGCCGCACGCTCGGCGAGACACAGAGCATCCCTCCACCCTGCCTGCAGGACCTGAAATCTCCTGCTCCACCCTGGGGTGCTAAGTGCCCCCCAGGGTCACCCCGCTGCGTGCAGGCATTTCTGATTGCGCACACACACGCAGCCCGACCCGGGCACACGCGATGGCACTCGGACCCGCGGAGCTGAGCCCTGCTTGGGGGGAGAGCCAGGTCAGGCAGGGCCGAGACCCACCCGAGAGGCACAGGGAAGGTTAGATAGCCCGACTCTGTCCAAGAGCTGCCAGGATTCTCCGAGGGCTGCCGTACAGGATGGCTCTCCTGCAGGAGCAGCCAAATGCGGGTAAATCCAGAGAATTTCCCAAATGAAATGTGAGGGGTGCCCCCTGCTTCGGCTTTCCTCCTCGGCTGTCCCATCCCTCCTCCCGGCTGGAGAAGTTCCCCGAGGAGCTTGCCAGCATCCTCTTTCGGGAGCTGCTTTTCCGTAAGAGGGGTGGCTGCCCCCTCCTCAGCTCCAGCAGCCCCCTGGAGAGACCCAAGCCCCTGCGTGAGCACCCACCAGCAGCCGCTCGAACTCTGGATGGGAGGGAGCATGCAGAGATGGGGCTGGCAGCCCCCATTCTAACCCAAGTCCCCGCCACTGCTCCCTGTGCATCTCCGGTGGTTCCTAGCTCCAATGAGGCTCCTTGCCAGTCAGAGCACAGCCCCACTTTGAGCAGCCCAGCCCCATCTCCAACTTACTTGCCCAGTTCCTCAAAGAGCTGGTACTCCTCGGTGAAGCGATTGCAGGTGATGGTGGCCATCCCGAGGGGCTAGAAATGCTCCCTCCCCAGTGCAGAGTTTGGGACAAGCAGCTCTCCTCTCGCTCCCTCCCTCTCCGTGTGCTCCCGGGGCTCTCTCCTCGCCGAGGTAAATAAGGGAATATGTTTGATTGACAAGCCTGGAGATAATGATGAGGGCAATTTGTCTTCTCAGCTTCACAAGCCTTCGTCAGCATCCCCGTCCCCATGGCGACCACCGCTGCCAGGAACGCCCTGTTTCTGTTGCCGGGGCAACTGCTTCCCAAACCCATCTCCTGCCCGTGGGGACCAGGGACCTGCTGGGGACCTGGCTCCAGGGCTGCCTGGGGGTCAGCCGGTTGCTGCAGGAAGGGGGCAACTCTAAAATACAAATCTTAATGGCAAATTAAAGGACATGGCAGTAGTACAATAATTGGGGCAAAAAGGGTTTCCATGGAAACCATGGTTTCCATGTTGCAGGAGGATGCTGTCACCCTGGCAACTGCTTCCCACCACCCCCCCACACCCCCCAAAAAAACCCAAAAAACACAAGCCCTGACAGTGTCCACAGCAGCACCCCTATGAGCTCTGGGATGAGGGAAGACACTGGGCCAGGTGGCAGCAGATGGAGCAGAAGAGTATCAAGAGAAACTGGAAAGAGAGAAAAGAAGCAGGTCCCCAGATGGATCTGTCATCAGCTGGGCTCCCCCAGGGTGGGGCTGGTCCCATCACTCTGCAGAGGATGGGAGGGTTGGCCACTCCCCACACGCACTTTGCCTGCTGCCTCTCCCCACAGGCTGTGGGCTTCCCAGAAAAGCAGGTCCCAAACGTCCCTCCATCATGAGGTGACCAGCTTGGCCTGAAGCCCAGCTAGAAGAGAAATAAGAAGCTGTGTCCTGGGTGCCCAAGTTGGGACAGAAAGGGGGTGCATTTCAGAGTAGGGTTAGGAGGAAGGTCTGCTCCCCTGCTCCTTGGGCTTTTGACTGCTGAGTTGCCTCTCCACTACATTTAACTCAAAAAGGCACAAGAAAGGGCAATTAAAGTGGAGTGATGAGGTCCAAGACCTTAGGGAGTGGTTACCTTATGAGCCCACTTTGCTACCAGGACCCCTGGGGCACCAGTCACCTTCTTCTCCACCTTTCCACCTTCTGATCTCCCCAGCAGAGCTTTCTTCCAAGCTTTTGTCCCATTACTGGATAATTTTGCAGCAGAAGGAGCCCTCACTGCACTAGGAGAATGAGTTCCCACCTCCAGCTGAGGAGGCATTGCCTTTGGTAGCTGATATGGATTGAGCTCCCATACAGGCTGCCATGGAAGGGTTAAAAGGAAAAGAAAAGGCTCTAACCAGACAAAAATAGGGAGAAATCTTTGAGAAGAGAAAGAGAAGGAGGAGCGGAGAGAGGGAGAGAAGAAAGGAGGTGGAAGTGGAGGAGGACAGCAAGTGGTGGAGTGAGGAAGAAGAGGGGGAGAAGAAAGGTCTAATGGCTTTTACATTAATTGCACCATTACCCACCTGCATCCCCACCTTGCATCCCCGCAGTCAGCCTCCTGCTCCCATGTGGCCCAGCTGGAGGGAAATCCGTGGCCCTGGGACTTGATTCCCACCCATTACCACAGGGATGGGGCCACGGTCCTCGAGGGCTGGTGTCTTCTAGAACCACCCTGGCCACGACACCATGCCAGCACAGCACACCAGGCACCCTCACTTGGGGTGAGAGTGATGCACATGTGTGACCCAGGGACACGAAGGTCCCCCAAACCCCTCCCTGCCCATGCACATCTTCTCCTTGTCCCACTCCCACGTGAAGAGCCCTCATCTGTCACCCCCAGGGCTGTGCTGGAGGTGGGGGCTGCTGTGAGGGCTAACTCAGCCAGATGCTGGGGCGAGCACTCCAGGTTTTCACTGCCAGCCTGCAGCAAGCCTAAGGGTGAGAGGAAGAGCGCCCTCAAGCCGGAGACCCACGGGCACCTGTGGGCAGCTGCATGCCCCTGCCTCGCTCCTGCTCGCACTAACGTGTCCCCGTGGGTGCCGCAATGTGACCTGCCCACCCCTCCTGCACCCACCCCCACGCTGGCACACGTGCTCAGCCCCACACGCGTGACTCGATGTGCTCCCATAGCTGGGAGGAGGGATCAGTTCCTTACTTCCACCTGGGCACCCGCTGCACCCCTGACCCCATGCCCCAGACACCTCACCTGGGGCAGAGAGTGATGCAAAGCCCCCCCCCCCAGGGACCCTGCATCTCTCCCCAGGTTTCCCCTGCTTGGCAAAGACTCAGCTCTCCAGGAAGGGTTTCTCCCCTCCTTCTCTCTTCTCTGTTCAGTCTTTCCCTCTCTGAGGATGAGGGGGTGTCAGGCTGCTGGGTGCTGAACACACTCTGCTTTGCTGATGATGTTCTCCCAAGTGGGAACTGCTGGGTGGCTCAGCTTCCCTGTGCCCAGGGACAACCCAAGGGGACCAAGAGCTTTGGATAGGACCTCCCCTCCTCGGGCTGGGGGCTCTCCCGGGAAGAGAAGCCATCCCAGCCCTCTTCCAGGGGTGCGAGGATCTCCTTTGTTCCCAGCCACCCCGAGGTTTGTTCCTGAAGAGCTTTGGAGAGCCAAGCTTCTACGCCGCTGTCGTGCTCAGCTCTGGCCACCTGATGGAGACCTTCAGCCCCGGCAGCTCCGCTCCATCACCCGCCTGCCTCTCCATAAATGCCTCCTGCTCTGCCCATGCCTGCTCCAGCTCTACCTACAGATATTTCCTTTCTACATCCCACCTTGGGACTGTCCCAGGGTGGCACTCGAGGTCTGGTACCAAACCCAAATGGTACTGGACAGGCAGCTGCTCCATGGGGCTCGGGGAGGATCAGCATGTTCATGGGGGGCTATGGCAGGTCCTCCTTCTCCCAGGGTACATGGGCCTCAGGGAGTCTGCAGCATGCAGAGCCATCAGGCTGTGAATTACATATTGCAGAGATCCCAAAATTAGTGGGACAGTTTCACACACAAGCTGGGGTCTGGGGGCTGTTCAGTTGCTGTCCACTGGGGAGCTGAATTTGGGGTTATTTTCAGCTGAAGTTTATAAATACCATGGTGAGGTGAGCTGATTTACAGTGTGGGTTGTGTTTGCAAACTTGTCCTGTCTCTGCAGGCCCCAGAGCTTGCTCCTGCAGCCACATGAAGCTGTTTCTGGCTGGAACAGAGTGTCCCCAGGTCCACCTTCTCCCTGACATCACAGTGTTCACAGAGCCACCCTCTCCCCGACACCAGGGTCCACGGGGAATACTTCTCCTGTGGACACAGCCATGGATCCTTGGGGACCCCCAGAAAGTGTCATGTGGCTCCCTGGGGCCATCATGTATGGGTGGGGAGAGAGCACTGCAAAACCTCATGTCCTTGTACCCCTGGAGGGGTAAAGAAGTTGACTGCCTGACATGCATGGGGCATTTAGTGCCATGGTCTGGTTGATTGGCTAGGGCTGGGTGATAGGTTGGACTGGATGAGCTTGGAGGGTCTCTTCCAACCTGGTCGATTCTGTGATTCTATGAGATACAGCCCCTGGTCAAGAGCATCCTCTCCCCAGTACCAAGGGTGAACTGTCACACTCCCATCACAGCAATTTGCTGAGATGTCCATCACTTTTTCTGCTGCTGGGCTTCTTCCCTTTCCTTTCTTAGGTGGAAGACACCTGTGGAACTGGGGAGGCTCCTCTGAATCCTGCCTGATCAATCCCATCTCATCCCATCCCTGTCATATCCCAGTCCTCATCTCTATCCCCATTCCAACTCCATCCCCGTCCCTATATTCATCCTCCTCCCCATCCTCATCTTAGCTCCCTCTTTGTCTCCATCCCATCCCAACTCCATCCATCCTTATCCCATCCCCACTCGGACTCTGCAGCCAGCAGGGTGGAGGCAGCTAGTCTATGCTAGCAGAGCAGAGGCAGACACTACTCCTCTACTCCACCCTGCTCTCTCCTCCTCCCAGATCAGAGCCTCAATGGCCTCAGAAATATCCCCCTGCCCCACCTCTATCTTGCACTCAGCTCCTGCCCAGGGTTTGGAGCAGCTTTGGGCTTGTCCAGCTCTTTGAAGGGTGATTGAGAAGGAGGGGAGCACTTGGCTTGTTCATGTAAGCTCATCTCCTGGTGCAGCATCAGGGCTGCTCAGGGAGCTGCACTGCCTGAGCATCTCACCAGCTGCTTTAATCCCACAGCAGCCAGGGTACACAGGCGCTTCCAAGGGGCTTCAACCATGTGAGAACAGGATTCTGGCACATTGCTGTGTTTTTCTCCACAGAGACCACTAATGAGCAGTGGTGGGATGGGGATCTCCATGGCAGCCACCACTTGCCCCTTCCCAGCCCAATGTTAAGACAGAGCAGGACCAGAGACAGTGGTGATAGACAACTGCTGTCCTCAGGCTTGGAGGCCGGGAGCTCTCCAAGCACCCAGAGATGCTCCTACCTATGTTTCCTCTTTGTTATCAAGAACCAAAACTTGTTCTCAACCATTTAATTTTGTAAAAATTCAGAATGCATCTTTTTTTAATTACAAAAACCAGAAGGACATGGACCCAATGCCATGGCTGGGCTGGCTGCACGAACTCGGCATGGGCCCAGCAGATCAGACACTGGAAATGAAGCAAGACCAGATGAAGGCTTCTCATTAGGAAAAGCAAAGGGAGAAAAATCTAACATCTTTTCATGGAAATTTCCATTTTTGAAGGGGAAAAAAAAAACACAAGAAAGACCAAACTTGGATGTGTTTATATAAATATGGAAACGAAAGCTGTTTCTTGAGCCTTGCCACCGCCCCAAGGTTGGCCCCTCTCTCCCACTTCCTCTGGCACTGGTTCCTCCTTTGCCATGACTTGTGCCTGAGCTCCCCACAGCCATCATCACCCTCTGCCCCCCTCCCATGGCTCAGCCTCCAGGGGCCTCCTTCAGCAAAGCCTTGCTTGTATTCATCAACCAGTTGGCTTTACCAAATGGCAGCTGATGCTACTGCTGACAGGCACACAGGTGGCAGAGGTGCCAGGGGACCAGGCTGGCCCATCGAGGTAGTTCAAGGATGTTCAGCATTCTCCCAGGGCTCATCTTGACTGGGATGATGCTTGTGGGGACTGCCCCCCATGGAGTGATGCACTAAGGAAGCTTGGGATAGAGATGAGGCTGTCGGAGGAGCTGAGCCCTCCTCTGAAACATGTCCTCGATGTCACCACAAGGGATGTACCTGTAGGGATGTGGGGAGCCAGTGGGATGGGGCTGTGATGGGAGTGCACGGAGCAGCTGGGACCAGCACACAGGCTGCCACGCTCAGGCTTTGCAAACTCCTTCCCAGCTCTGCAAGAGGAGGCCTCCTCTCTGCTGCCTCGCTGTCAGNAAAAAAAAAAAAAAAGAAAGCCCACACTGCTCATCCAAGAGCTGACAAGTCCTAACGGGCCTCATTTTCCAGAGACAAAAATAACTATTTTCAAAATTCACAGCAGGGCCTTCGCCTACACACGCTGCACCAAGAGAAACCTGTGGGGAGAAATGTAAAACACATTGTGTCAATGGAAATGCACCCTGCATCCAAAACGCTTCGGCAGCTATTTACCCTCCTTCGTGCTCGCCAGCTCTCCCCTCCCAGTGCGCGGACGCTCGCTTCGCACCCCGCCGAAGGCATGGTGGTGCTGCTGCCTGGCCTGGCTTCCAAGCTGCCAGGCCCCCAGCCATCACCTGAGGATATGGTGGGGAGGTGTTTCCCTTCCTACATGCACCCATCTGTGGCAAGAGGCAGGTGAGAGATGTCCCAGTCCCATTCCCGCCATGGCTATGAAGTCCTGCAGTGATAGAGGGGCACATCAGTCTGCAGTGATCTTCCTGAGATCTTCCAGGTTCAGCAGCAAGGATGTTAGGAACAAGTTCTTCACCATGAGGGTAGTGGAATGCTGGAACAGGTTGCCCAGAAAGGTGGTTTGGGCCTCATTCCTGGAGATAGTCAAGGAGAGGCTTGACAGGGCTCTGGGCAACCTGATCTGGTTGAGGATGCCCCTGATGACTGCAGGCAGGATTGGACTGGATGACCTTTGGAGGTCCTTTCCAACTCAGACCATTCTATGATTTTATGTGGGNTTTTTTTTTCCTCTTTTTGCTTTGTTTCTATAGAAAATCCCAATTCCCCCAAATAATCCAGCTCAGAGTAAAGGGGGGGAGGGGGAAATTACAAATGTGTCACTGCATTTTCTTCCCATCCCTCTCACACACGCAGGGCTTGAAAGCACACTGCAAGGTATTCGGCGTGCACGCTGCCAATTGTCACATCTTTCAATGACAGATTTTAAATGAATGTTATTTTGCAGGG
>VWYK01051569.1:0-19865 GCA_013399775.1 Semnornis frantzii | reverse complement strand
CTCTGTGATTCTATGGAGAGCCTGTGGACAAAACCAGTGCCAGTGAGGTTAGCACAGGCAGAGAAGCAGAGCAGGAGTCCTTGGCTGAGAACATTTCAGCACCAGCAACCCAATGCCAGGCTCACTGATGCCAGAGCCTCACTTAACTTAGCATTGGCAGACTTGGCAACTTGGACTACCTTTCTGTAACAGCAAAGTGACTTCACACATCCCAGGTACTTCCCACCCTGCAGCTGCCATCAGAAAGCACTAGCTGGAATCACAGAAATCAGAAAGGGTCTTGGGAGGGCTCTAGCTCAAGTGCCTGCTCAAGGTAGGTTAAATTAGAGCAGGTTGCTCAGGGCCATTTCCAGGCAGGACCTGGAAATCTTCAGGGATTCATTGTGGCAGTTGCCACTCTCCTGTTTTTTATGCACATAGGAACAAGTCTGAAGGTATTTGCTCCATCCCCTTCCCAGGGGCTGAGGTGATGCTGACCACCTGCCACTTCTTGCCAGCTTTTGCTTTCGGAGCCCGGCGCAACAACTGCCCTCTTCCACCCACAGTATCATAGAATCACTTAGGTTGGAAAGGGATGACCAAGAGTAATCCCTACCCTAACACCACCAAGTCCTCCACTAAGTTTTGTCCCCAAGCACCACCTCTCCACACCTTTCCAGTGTCTGTTGGGATGCTGACTCCACCACTCCCCTGGGCAGCCTGTTCCACTGCTTGGCAACCCTTGCAGTGAGGAAACCTTTCCTAAAGTCCAGCTTAAATCTCCCCTGGTGCAACCTGAGGCCACTTCTCATCCTATCAGTGGTTACTTGGGAGCAGAGACCAACCCCAGCCTCACTCCAGCCTCCTTCCAGGGAGCTGTAGAGAGAAATGAGGTCTCCCCTCAGCCTCTTTATCCCCAGGCTAAAGAATCCCAGTGTCCTCAGCTGCTTCTCAGAGGACTTGAGCAGTGCTCCAGATCTTCCCCAGTTTTGTTGCCCTTGTTTGGATGCACTCCAGCACCTCAATGTCCTTCACAGAGTAAGGTGCCCAAAACTGGGGGCAGAGTTCAGAGTGCAGCCTCACCACTGAGCACAGGAGCACCATCACTGCCCTCCTCCTGCTGGCCACACCATTGTTGATCCAGGCCAGGATGCCGGTGACCTTCCTGGCCACTGGACATGCTGGCAGCTCACCTTCAGCTGGCTGGCAGCACCCCCAGGTCCTTTTGCAACAGGCAGCTTTCCAGTCACTCTTCCCTAAGCCTGTAGTGAGGTTGATGTGACCCAAGTGTAGGAGCTGCTACTTGGGCTCAGCCAATCTCATGCAATCGGCCTTGGCCCAGCTCTCCAGCCCGCCCAGGCCCCTCTGGATGGCATCCCAGCCCTCAGGCTTACCAACTTCCTTCCAGCTCAGTTCCAAACACGATCAACCTGCCAACACTTCTCTGGCAGCCCTGAGCTGCCTGGCCAGTGTGTGTCTGACACACAGCTCCCTGTCTGACCTCCACCTGCATGACGTGGCAGGAACCGGCACAGAGGACAGAAAGCGTTCCTGAAAGCCCAAATCCAGAAACATCCTCACCATTAAATCCAGCTTGTGATTAATTGCCAGGGCAGAGTGTTCCAGAGCCTTGAAAACCGAAGCATAGCAGTCACTGAGCTTTGTGTACTTGCCCACGAGAGCTATGGAGCACACCTTCAGCAGCCGCTCGTACCTGGCGAACACAAGGGCTCTGGTTATGGCCCCACTCGCCACCAGGAACACATTCAGTGGTGTTTGTCTTTCAGGTCATGGCAGCAAACACCTCCTAAAGACCTCAGCACCACAAGGGTTTTAAACCCTGACCATTCACAGCATGCTGCTGAGCCCAGCTGAGCTGGGTGACCCGAGCTGAGTGGCACAACCTGCAGCAGCAGCAGTCAGATACCTGTCTGCCATCCTCTTCCACTTCAGCAGGAGGTCGCTGGGCTGGTCAGCAATAGGCAGATTTAACCTCTCTTTAAAATACTTCATGATGCCTTGCTCCTCCAGCAGGATTGGGACTCGGTAAGTGGAAGAAACATCATGGATGAATATCACCTAACAGGAAAAAAAAAAGCAGAACTTGAAAGACTGAACTAAAAATATTAACAGGAAAGATCCTGCCTGGTTTGTGCACAGAAAATGCATTTTGTATCCTACACATTATTCTAATTTTAAAAGACTTTCCATCCCAATGCACAGGGCAACACAGCTCATTTTAAGGTACCACTAAATCACAGAATGTCAGGGGTTGGAAGGGAGCTCCAGAGAGCGTCCAGCCCAGCCCCCTGCCAGAGCAGCAGCACCCAGGGCAGGGCACACAGCAACACAGCCAGGGGGGGGTTGGCAATGTCTGCAGACAAGGAGACTCCACAGCCTCTCTGGGCAGCCTGCTCCTGGCCTCTGCCACCCTCACAGGCAAAAAGCTTCCCTTCTTGATCCCCGGGCACCTCCTCTGCTCCAGCTTGCCCCCAGTGCCCCTTGTGCTGCCCTTGGCTACCCCTGAGCACAGCCTGGCTGTGTCCTCCTGACACTGCCCTGCACATCTTTAGCACAGCACTGAGGGCAGCCCTCAGGCTCCTCTGCTGCCACCTTCCAGCCCAAGCTCCCTCAGCCTGGCCTCACAGGAGATGTTCACTGCCTGCAGCAGCTCTGTGCCTCTGGCCTGGACTTTCTCCACCACTTCCCTGAGCTCTTTCTTGAGCTGAGGGGCCCAAAGCTGGACACAAGATTCCAGACGTGGTCTCAGCAGGGCAGAGCAGGGGGCAGGAGAACTGCACAGTTTTCACAACTATGTGTAGTAATTAACTCTGCACTCAAAACATTCCTTTTGTTAACTCTCTGCATAAGATGCACTTGGCAATGACCATCTGACATCAAATTCAGCATGCAAACACCAATTTTTTTGCAGGGGTACAGGGTCTGACAGCAAGGGAAAAACAATTCCACAGCAATAACAGAGTCTGAGACTGGAAACAGAAAAGCACAGAAACGTTTGTATCCTTTTCCACAAACTTAACTGCGGGCAGACAGAACACTCAGTACTGACCTGCTCAGGCTCCACATGGCAGAACATAGAAATCTTCTCCTTCACTGCCATCTCTATAGGCTTTGCACTTCTGCAGACAATCTGTGGTAACAGATGGAGAAACCTGAAATAGTTACTGGGCAGACCAACAGAAGATCCTCATTGGGGGAAACCCAAGCAGAAACCCAGGCTGGGTGAGGAATGGCTGAGAGCAGCCTGGAGGAGAAGGCCTTGGGGGTGTCAGTTGGTGCCAAAGTGCCCAGGAGCCAGCGCTGGTCGCTGGCAGCCCAGAGGCAGCTGTGTGCTGGCTGCAGCCAGAGCAGGGAGAGCAGCAGCACAGGGAGGGGATTCTGCCCCTCCAATCTGCTCTGCTCAGACCTCACCTGCAGCACTGCCTCCAGTTCTGGGGCCCCCAGCAGGAGAGGGACATGGTGCTGTTGGAGAGGGTCTAGAGGAGGCCACCAGGATGATCAGAGGGCTGGAGGGGACAGGCTGAGAGAGCTGGAGGTGTTCAGCCTGGATTAGAAAATGCTCCAGGGAAACCTCAGAGGAACCTTCCAGTACCTGAAGGGGCTCCAGGAGAGCTGTGAAGGGACTTTGCACAAGGGCTGGGAATGCCAGGATGAGAGGGAATGGATTGAAGCTTGAGGAGGGCAGATTGAGACTGGAGAGTAGGAAGAAATTCTTTGCAGTGAGGATGGTGAGACACTGGCATAGGTTGCTCAGGGAGGTTGTGGAGCACAGAATCACAGAATGATCTTTGTGGAGTCACATGCTGTCAACACAGAGCAATTGATCACCATGAAACAGTTGTCTCCCCGTCTCTCATTGTGACAGATCTTTGATCACATTGGGCAATTCTGTGCTCCACAACCTCCCTGGAGATGTTCAGGCCAGGCTGGATGAGGCCTTGAGCAACCTGGGCTGGTGAGAGGTCTTGGCACTGGTTGATCTTTGAGGTCCCTTCCATTAGGGGACCACTGTGAACCTATGAATTGTCCTGGGCACTGTGTGAAGCTGCAATTCCTGAAGCTTCCTGGCATGAGCATTGGAGTCAATGCACTTTAAAATCTATCACCCCCCTCTCTGAGAGAGCTTTAAAGTTCATGCAGTCACAGAAGTGAAAACCATCAGAACCACAGGAAAACAGAGAACTGGAGTGGTAGTGGTGGAGATGCACCTCAAAAAAACAGTAGAAGGGAGGTGAGGAACAACTTGGCTCAATAAGGCAGAGCAGAATCAGTGTCCCCAGTCAAGCCAGAGCAAGGAAGCCTGGGAGCAGCCAGTGAAGCAGCAGGGCTGAAGGGGCCCAGCCAAGCCCAGCTCAGGCAGCCTGCTGGCACAGCTGATGAAGGAAGCCTCCCAACTGCCCTCCAAAGAACTTCCCCATGTGCTGCAGTGGCCTTGGGACCCTGCCCAAGGAGCAACCACTTACAGATTTTCTTGAAGCAGGGCCCAAGCAACCTTCCAGCAGTGCCAAGAGGCTGTTCCCAGAGTGTAATCTCTCTGTGCTTTAGTGCTCAGCAGCAGCAGCAGCTCAGGGGAAAAGAAACCCAAACTCCAAGGTGCTGCACTCTGCACTTCTGGCAGTCCCTGCAGCGCCCCAGGCAAGAAACGAAGATGTGAGGCAGTGACAGCACTCCTCTGCTGGCAGACTGTGGATCACACATGCACTGCAGCAGCTCTTCAAAGATGAGGGAGAGGAGGGAAGTTAGACACTACCAGTTATCTCAAAGGCCTTCACAAATCACATCCAACTTCCCATACACGATTAGGACCTCGGGCTTGGAACAGAGAGCAGCACTGCACCAATTAACTCTTTCCCTCCATAAGCTGGTTGCAGTTACCAGGTCCCAAGGATCTGAACACAGCCTTCACATACCTGTTACTAAAGACATTGCTTTTGGAGGTTGAAAGAGAGCTTTGAGTAAGGCACAGGGCAAGGTCCTGCAGCTGGCTCAGGCCAATCCCAGGCACAGAGCCAGGCTGGCTGCAGATGGAGTAGATGAGCTCTGAGGTCCCTTCCAACCTGAGCCCTTCTGTGATGCTGTGCTATGAGCATTAGTCTGAACTGCATCTGCACTGGCATCTGAGGCTGTGCTGCCCTGGCTCTACTGCTGGCAGCACTCCAGCAAGCAGATCAGCATCAGTCAGGCATTGACATCAATGCCCATCAAGACAGGCAGCACAACAGGGAGCTGCAATCTGCTTGGCCTTCTCTCTGCTCCCAAAGAAAAGTGCCGGGGAGGCAAATAACTGCAGCCAGGGAACAAGGAGATGCTCCTTACTGGAGCACTGGGGAGAGGACAAAACAAGCTGTGCAGTTGTCATCATTTGCCAAGTGGCATGAGGTGAAACTCGCTGGCCCTAGCTTCACTATAGCCTGTGCTGCAGGAAGGGACTGAGAGCAGCCCTGCAGAGGGTGGCTTGGGAGCTGTGGGAGATGACAGGCTGGACACGAGCCAGCAGTGTGCACCCACAGCCCAGAAAACAAATGATGCCCTGGGCTGCATCAAAAGGAGTGTGGGCAGCAGGTCTGCCCCGAGGAGACCCCCCAGGAGCACCGAATCCAGCTCCAGAGCCCTCCGCACAAGAAAGATCCAAACCTGCTGGAGTGGGCCCACAGGAACGATCAGAGGGGTGGGCACCTCTCCAGTGAAGAGAGGCTGCCAGAATGGGAGCTGTTCAGCCTGGAGAAGAGAAGGCTCCAGGGAGACCTTGTTGTGCTTTTTGATACTTAGAGGAGGCCTATAGCAAAGATGAGGACAGACTTCCCACTGCCCTTGCTGCAACAGGGCAAGAGGCAGTGGCTTTAAACTGCAGAGAGGCAAGTCAGACACAAAGAGGAGATTTGTTACACCCAGGGTGAGGGAACACAGGAAGCAGGTTGCCCAGAGAGGTGGCAGGTGCCCCATCCCTGGAAACACTCGAGGTCAGCTTGCACAGGGCTCTGAGCAGCCTGATCTAGCTGCAGATCTCCCTGCTTACTGCAGCAGCATTGGAGCAGACAACCTTCAGAAGGCCTCTTCCAGCCTGAGCGGGTCTATGAATGAAAGGGGGAGCCTTTACTCGTGAAGAGTCACCCGGAGGTTGTGGAATTCCAAACAGGAGTGCTTTGAAAGGCTGCACTTCAAAGGCAGAACTGCTGCTCCTTAATCACAGGCAGAAGGCAAGCTGTGAGAGAATGTTAGGAGCCAGAAGTATTTTAGGTCTCCCCAGTAAGTAAACTGAGACTTCACAGCATTTCTAGCACTGCAGAATGATGTCTGTGCAAAGATCCCTTCAGAAGAACAAAGCTACAGTCCCAACACTTTACAGGGAGTCAGATGAACTGAGTTACCTTGGAGTGGATTGGAGCCATTTGATTTCATAGCATCATAGAATCACAGAATCAGCCAAGTGGGAAGGGACCTCCAAGCTCATCCAGCCCAACCTAGCACCCAGCCTTGGCCAATCAACCAGACCATGGCACTAAGTGCCCCATCCAGGCTTTGCTTCAACACCTCCAGGGCAGCCCATTCCAATGCCAATCACTCTCTCTGTCAAGAACTTCCTCCTAACATCCAGCCTAGACCTCCCCTGGCACAGCTTGAGGCTGTGTCCCCTTGTTCTGTTGCTGGTTGCCTGGGAGAAGAGCCCAACCCCACCTGGCCACAACCTCCCTTCAGGTAGCTGTAGACAGCAATGAGGTCTGCCCTGAACCTCCTCTTCTGCAGGCTGCACACCCCCAGCTCCCTCAGCCTCTCCTCACAGGGCTGTGCTCCAGGCCCCTCACCAGCCTTGCTGCTCTTCTCTGGACACCTTCAGCACCTCAACATCTCTCTGGAATTGAGGGGCCCAGAACTGGACACAGCACTCAAACTGTGGCCTGACCAGTGCTGAGTGCAGGGGCAGAATAACCTCCCTGGTCCTGCTGGCCACACTGTTCCTGACCCAGGCCAGGATGCCATTGGCTCTGCTGCCCACCTGGGCACACTGCTGGCTCCTGTTCAGCTACTCTCTACCAGCACCCCCAGGTGCCTCTCTGCCTGGCTGCTCTCCAGCCACTCTGTCCCCAGCCTGTAGCACTGCTTGGGGTTGTTGTGGTCAAAGTGTAGAACCCTGCACTTAGCCTTGTTAAATCTCATCCCATTGGCCTCTGCCCACCCATCCAGCCTGACCAGGGCCCTCTGCAGAGCCCTCCTGCCCTCAACAGATCCACACCTGCTCCTAACTTGGTGTCATCTGCAAACTTACTGATGCTGGACTCAGTACCCTGGTCCAGATCATCAATAAAGATATTGAATAGGATCAGGCCCAGCACTGACCCCTGGCACACCACTGGTGCCAGCTGCACGTGGCACCATTCACCACCACTCTCTAGGCCCCTGCTTTAGCACAGCAGTGCAGTACTCACTTTACATTTCTTCTGAAGCTCTTCTCTCTGATGGGAGGCCAAGGCTCACCCTTTGAGCACAGGTTCTACAAGGACACTTCTAGAGGACTTCCAAACAAAAACCTGTACTGCTGGACTCACCAAATCTGGAGACAGGCCCAGACCCCTCAGTGCTCGAACGCTGTTCTGTGTTGGTTTTGTCTTCTGTTCACCAGTGGCATTAGGCTAGAAAGAGATATTTTCAAAGCTTAAATAACATCTACTGACAGGCTGCTTACAGCTTAAAAGAGGAAAGTGACAGCAGGAACAAATTTAAGAAGAGCCTCAACAGGCCAGGAACAGAAGCGGTGCCATTGTGAGCTGTGAAGAAACTTCCTGGTCCTAACCCAGGTCACCTTCATTACATATTTTTTTTTCTTTCAGATAAAAAGTTTCAGTATCACTGTCCTAGGCAGAAGCAGAAGAATATTCCAAAAGTTGGGCTGCTAATAAATCATAGAATGGTCTGGGTTAGAAGGGACCCCCAAAAGGTCGTCCAGTCCAACCTTGAGAACAGAGAATGTCCAACTCAGCACAAAGCCTCCAGGGACTGTCCTTGAGAACAATCAGCTGTAGGAAAAGATTCTGTGCTCAGAATCTTTTCAGTGTGCCAACCACTGCTCAATTCTCTAATCCATATCTAGTAATGTGGGGTTTTTCTTCTGCACAAGCTGAAACCATATCACTGTTAGCAGCCTTGGCTTACCAAAATCTTCCCAGCAAATATTTACTCCTTATAATCATAAGAAAAACAAATTAATCAGCAAGAAAAATTTAGAGTTGGAATGAAAAAAGGACAGAAAGCTGCAGTGGTCTTGCCTGGAAGACCACTCTGGGAGACTTGGTGTTCAGTGGAGGGAAAGCAGGCTTTGGGGAAACCTTACAGCAGCCTTGCAGGACCTGAAGGGGGCTACAGGAAAGCTGGGAAGAGACTGGACAAGGGCTGGGAGTGCCAGGGTGAGAGGGAATGGATTGAAGCTTGAGGAGGGCAGACTGAGACTGGAGATGAGGAAGAAATTCTTTAGAGTGAGGGTGGTGAGACACTGGCACAGGTTGCCCAGGGAGGTTGTGGATCACAGGATCACCCAATGTGATCAATGACCACACTGGATGATCCTGTGATCCACAACCTCCCTGGAGGTGTTCAAGGTCAGGCTGGATGAGACCTTGAGCACCTAGGGCTGGTGAGAGCTGCCCCTGCCCACAGCACTGGATGCTCCTGACCATCCTATGAGTGGAGAAGGTCATGCCCACACCTGAGGCTGCCCAGGCCTCTGCTGCCCAACCCCCCTGGCCATCACACCAAGTGCCCAGAGGGGCCTGGGGACAGCTCCCACATGGCACCAACCAGCCCCTGTCTGGCCTTGCCTTTACCAAGGGCTGCACTGAGCACACCCTCTGTGCTTGGCAGCCCAAATGACACCTCTGCTTCTGTGGGAGAGGATTAGCTCTTAGCTCTAAATGGCTCAGAGGGGAGAATCTCTTCTAAGCAGGTGGCCTGCCTAGCATGCTGCAGGTCAGGGCCATTCAGCTATGCCATCTGGGGCTGCCAAGGGGATGTGAGCTCATCTCTACCCTCCTCTCCTTACAGTGGGAGCTCTAACAAACTGTTTCAAACCGCACCTTAGAGAGCCTGAGTTCTTTCCTTACCAGGTTCATAATGTACCAGCAAATTACAGTGGGAAACACATGCACATAAATCAGTGTTGTGGTAACTTAGGGCATTACAATGGATTCTCACACCACTGAAGCAGTTAGCAAGGCCTTTAAGGGTGTTTTTTGGAAACTCCAGGACATTAAAACAGATCCTCACATCAATAAAGCAACTATCAAGGCCTTTTTCCCTTTGGGCCTAGGTTTGATAACTCTCAAGTCCTCTGGCATGAAAGGGTTAATGAGAGAGCTAAAGAAAGCCAACCAGAGAGTAAAATCTAGGTTGTGAATTTCAATAACTTACCTGTGGCACTAAACTGACATGGATATTGCAGAAGTTCTCTCTCTTGGCTTTGAACTGAAACTGTCTAAAAGCTTCAACAAAAGGCATCCCTTCAATATCTCCAATGGTTCCACCCAGCTGGAAAAGAAACTTGGCAGTGTCAGAGTGGCAGAAAGTACAACCAGGAGAGCTGAAGGGTTCTGTAAGGACAAACTTGTATATTCCTGGCAGATTACTGAACAGTTGTGCCCCACAAAATACAGACAGTTAGCAACGTTCCCACGGCTCTACACCACCTGGTGAGACCTCCTCTTGAGTGCTGCCTCCAGGTGTGGGCTCCCCAGTTTAGGAGGGACAGAGATCTGCTGGAGAGGATCCAAGGAAGGGCTACGAGGATGATGAGGGGACTGGAGCACTGCCTGGTGAGGAGAGACTGAGGGACCTGGGGGTGCTTAGTCTGGAGAAGAGGAGACTGAGAGGGGATCTAATCAATGTTTATAACTATCTGAGGGCTGGGGGTCGGGGGACACAGGCTCTGCTCACTTGCTGCCTGGAATAGGACAAGGAGCAATGGATGGAAGCTGCAGCACAGGAGGTTCCAGCTCAGCACAAGGGGGAACTTCTTGACTGGAAGGGTCCCAGAGCCCTGGCATAGGCTGCCCAGAGAGGTTGTGGAGTCTCCTTCTGTGGAGCCTTTCAAGGCCTGTCTGGATGTGTTCCTGTGTGACCCAAGCTAGATTGTCTGGTCCTGCTCTGAGAGGGAGTTGGACTGGATGAGCTCTTTGGGTCCAACCACTGACATTCTGTGATCTTGTGAGCCTGTGATCCTGCTGATCACACTTCTGTTGGTGTCAAACAAAAACCCAAGATTAAGTCCATGATAAAACTAGCCTGTAAAGAGAGATCTGTCCTTCAAAGATACGGGAGCTGAGCTAGACCAAGCACTGAATAAACTTTACCATCACAGGTCTTATGAGTAGCTGCATTTCAGCCTGATCCTTCTCTGCCACCAAGTGGGCTTTGACTGCACTGCCTGTTTGTGTTCACACAGCACTCTGACAACTGCGTTTGTAAATGACACACATTCATCTAACCCCTTCAGGAGTCTGCCATGGCCTTGCCGAGGCCAGGCTGAGGGGGCTGGGACTGGCAGCTGGCAGCAGAGGAGCCTGAGGGCTGCCCTCAGTGCTGTGCTAAAGATGTGCAGGGCAGTGTCAGGAGGATGCAGCCAGGCTCTGCTCAGGGGTGGCCAAGGGCAGCACAAGGGGCACTGGGGGCAAGCTGGAGCAGAGGAGGTGCCAGGGGAACAGGAGGGGAAGCTTTTTGCCTATGAGGGTGTCAGAGGCCTGGAGCAGGCTGCCCAGAGAGGCTGTGGAGTCTCCTCTGCAGACATTGCAAATCCCCCTGGTTGTGTTCCTGGGTGCCCTGCCCTGGGTGCTGCTGCTGTGGCAGGGGGTTGGGCTGGATGCTCGCTGGAGCTCCCTTCCAGCCCCTAACAGTTTGTGGAAAGCTGGAATATCACAGGCTGCCCTGCTGCCTGCAGGAGATCCCAGGCAGCACACAAGCTTTCACAACACTACTAACAGTACAGTGTCAGACAAAGGTCTGCACCTTGGAACAGCCAGTCCACACTACAGAAACTGGCTGGTTTGCTTTTATAATTCAGTAAACTCTTCAGCAGCTCAGTTTCAGCAGTACTCTGGAAGAGATGTGGTCAAGTAAGCAGAAGCCATAAGGACAAGATCCCATCCAGCAGTCCCAGAACAAAGCAGAGGATACCAAACTTGTCTCTGCACTACTGCTCTCAGAAAACTTCAGTCTGCTCTCTCCCAGCCAGCAGCAAATCCAAAGCAAGCCAGTTCCTGGTGATCACTGGGGACACACATCCTAAAAGGTTTCATACTTGCCTCAATCACACAAATTTGTGGCTCCTCTCTGTCATCATCCACTGGAACCTTTGCCTGAGTCATTACCCATTCCTGGACTGCATCAGTGATGTGCGGAACGACTACAAGACAAAACCAAAGGCACAAGCAGATCTTTAGACCCAGGCAAAGGGACACTCTCCTTGCCCTCATGTCCCTCTGCCTCTGTGCCATGTCTCCAAACAGCACTGTCTGGATCTGCTCTGGGAAAGGAGAGCAGATCGGGGGGGACTGTGGCTGTGTCCTGGGCTGGAGGTTTTGGTACCATCGCTGCAGCAGCAGGAAAGCCTCCCAGTCCCTTGGCTGTTCCTGTCCCAGTCTTGAGGTCTCAGGCATCTGTGGCAGAGCCCAGGCCAGAGATCTGGGAGGCAGGGTGGGACTGCAAAGGCTGGAGACAATCCTTGAGGTCCCTTGCAAGCTGGTGTTCTCTGACTGCACACAAAGGGGGCAAAAAGAGCACAAGTCAAAAGGAAACTACTGCCTCTGCTGTTGCTCCTTCCCCTGTAGCCAGAAGCCCAACACAACAGGAATGTGCCCAGATCTCTTGGGAGGGAGAAAAGAACAGGTGGCACAGCAAGAAGCAGCTTGTTCTAACTGATCTCTCTTTTCTGCAGACTGAAGGGAAGTGTTTCCCTCAAAATCAAAAAAATCACCTTGGACAGTTTTCCCCAGGTAATCCCCATGTCTCTCCTTATTGATGACATGCTGATAGATCTTCCCAGTGGTGATGTTGTTATCCTTGTAGAGATTGATGTCCAAAAACCTCTCATAATTGCCCAAATCTAAATCCACTTCTCCACCATCATTCAACACAAACACTTCACCTGAAAGAAGAAAGTGAAGAGACAGAAAAAGCCATCAGCAGTGACTGAAGACACAGGAGGAACACCACAAACTCAGCTAAAATGGAAGAAATGCACTTTAAAGTAACCTATGAAAACAAAACAGCAATGAAGCAGATGCTGCAGCCCAGCTGCATTGGCATTCTGTGTGACTATGGAGGAGGCAGCACTCTGGCATCAAATGTCTGCTCCTCCACCACAAATTCCCTGCCCTTCAGCCAGACCTGGACAGGCTGCAGGGCTGAGTGGGGCAGAATGGAATGAAATCCAACAAGGACAAGCCTTGGGTCTGGCACCTGGGAAAGAGCAACCTCAGGGATCAGTACAGGTTGGGGACAGGTGGGAGAGGGAAGGGACCTGGGGTGCTGGTGCGCAGAAGGATGCCCATGAGCCAGTAATGTGCCCTTGTGGCCAAGAAGGCCAAGGGCATCCAGGGCTGAATTAGAAGGGCTGTGGTGAGTAGGTCCAGAGAAGTCCTTCTGCCCTGCTGAGGCCACAGCTGGAATCTTGTGTCCAGCTCTGGGCCACTCAGGTCAAGAAGGAGCTCAGGGAAGTGATGGAGAGAGTCCAGCCCAGACAGAGCTGCTGCAGGCAGTGAACATCTCCTGTGAGGCCAGGCTGAGGGAGCTGGGGCTGGCAGCTGGCAGCAGAGGAGCCTGAGGGCTGCCCTCAGTGCTGTGCTAAAGATGTGCAGGGTAGTGTCAGGAGGACACAGCCAGGCTGTGCTCAGGGGTGGCTGAGGGCAGCACAAGGGGCACTGGCGAGGAGGCTTTTTGCCTGTGAGGGTGGCAGAGGCCTGGAGCAGGCTGTCCAGAGAGGCTGTGTAGTCTCCTTCTCTGCAGACATTGCCAACCCCCCTGGCTGTGCTCCTGTGTGCCCTGCCCTGAGTGCTCTGGCAGAGGGTTACAGCAAAATGGGCACAGGGGCACAGTGCTGGTGTTGTACAGAAAGGAAGCAGCTAGTCAGCAGAGGAACTGCTACAAATGAGCTTCTCCTCTCTTTCCTTAAAGGCCCTGAGAACACACAGGAAGGCACGAACACACACTGCAAAGCAGAGTAAGAACTTCCTGACAGCTCCCACAGCATTGGCTTTGATAAGAGCCACCCAAGCACTGCTGTGGCCACCACCCCTTCTGCAGCAGGGTCAGACTGCCCCCCTACCATGCTCATAGGGAGAGAAGGTCCCAGCGTCGATGTTGATGTAAGGGTCGATTTTGATGGCTGTGACACGCAGCCCACAGGACTTGAGGATGGTGCCAATGCTGCTGGCAATGATCCCTTTGCCAATGCCCGAGATGACACCACCAGTTACCAGGATGTACTTCATTGCACGAGCAGCCAGGGCTCCAGCTGCAAACCTGCACAGAGGCAGACACCTGAAGAACCCTAGAATGAGTTAGGTTGGAAGGCAGCAGTTGGCAGGTACAAACACAGCCCCAGCACACANGAGATGGCAGAGGAGGCCACAAAGATGCTGCAAGGGCTGGAGCAGCTCTGCTGTGAGCACAGGCTGAGGGAGCTGGGGGTGTGCAGCCTGCAGAGGAGAAGGCTCCAGAGGGACCTCAGAGCTGCCTGCCAAGAGCTGAAGGGATCCTGCAGGAAGGCTGCAGAGGGACTTTGGCTGAGGGGGTCTAGAGACAGGCCAAGGGGGAATGGTTTAGAGCTGAGGAAGAAGTTGTTGAGTGTGAGGGTGCTCACAGGCTGCCCAGGGAGGCTGTGGCTGCCTCCTTGCTGGGGATGTTGCAGGCCAGGCTGGATGAGGCCTTGAGCAGCTGAGTGTAACTGAGAGGTGTCCTTGGGCATGGTGGGGAGGTTGGAGCAGATGAGCTCTGAGGTCCCTTCCAGCCTGAGCCACTTTAGGGTTCACTTCTCAGCAAGTAGGTAGTGCTTATTGTTTATTTTATCTTCGAATCCTCAGAGATTTTAGTCTGAAATATCTATTAAAAATGGAATGTGAGAACCTCCACCCCTGGGCAGCTTTCACCTCTCCAGCTTACTGTGTATCAGGTGTTCCAGCAAACCTCTTAGAATATCCCAGATCAACAGAACATGAGACCAGGAAAGGCAAGCTGACCCAAACCATCCATATGCATGCAACAGCACATCACTACTTCAGAGCCTAGAGCCCTTTCTTCTAGATGACCTTTGGAGGCTCTTTCCAACCCAATCCTTTCTATAATTGTGCACTCAGAATGGCAACCCTGTGCAGAGCAGCTCTGAGCCCTATGGCATGGCCAACCTGCTCTGTGGAGAGCACAAAATGAGTGAGCTTTCAGAAGATACAACTCTGAGCCTCACAAGCACTATGCCCTGAAGACTGAAACATGACAGTTAACACATATTGTGGTGTTGAGGTCTCGATCAGATCCAACATAATATTTCAAACTCAGAGTGGTCTGGGTTGGAAGGGAGAGCCCTCCCTCAGTCCACTCAGCAGGGACATCCTCCACTACAGCAGGTTGCTCACAGCCTTGCCCAGCCTCATCTTCAACAGCTCCAGACATGAGGCCTCAGCTCCCTCCCTGGGCAACCTGTTGTAGTGTTGCAGCAGCCTCCTGGTGCAGGACTTGCTCCTCATAGCCAATCTCAAGCTGCTCTGCTCTCATTTCAAACCACTGCCCTCGTCCTGTCCCTGTAGACCTGTGCACACAGTCCCTCTGCAGCAAGCAGCAGCACAAACACCACAATTGCTACTCAGGCACACAAACTTCCTCTCTTGAAAATGTAGTTGCTTATTGAGAAGCCTGGGTAAATAAAACTGGGGAAAAAAACAAGGGGGGACAACCAACCTGCTCTGTACTAAGAGATCCAAATATCGTATCAGGTAAAGCATAAACTGGGAGGAGAAATCATCTAATACATGCCAGTCCACCTATGCCACCTGACACTGTGTATGAATGGTAAGGGATCCAGAACTACCTAAAGAAAATGAGAACATCCCCTAAAAACCATCTGACTATTACCATCCTTATTAAAAACTCTGCAATGCCATTCTGGTTGCCATAATCTGCTGCTGCTATTTGCCCTGCTAGTCTCCTACTTCACCTGGCACAGATTCTGCCACCATTTCTCCCTCCTCTCTGGAGCAGGGCAATGCTGTGTCTAGCTCTTCACACCTGTATCCACATCACACTCAGGCAGCTTAGAAGCTGCCATCATTTTAGAATGATGACAGCATGGCTCAGCACGGAGCAGAAATCCCTGCGTCAAGAAAAGTCTTTACTTAATTAAGCACCTAATTCATCCAAATCAGCTGGCAACAGCCCAGCAGCTAACAGCACCTGGTACAAATGCAAGCAGAATGGTTCTTTAACCACTAAGCAGCAGCCAGCAAATCAAAGCTGCAACTGCAGAAACAGAAAGAAGGGCTGGATCTTCAGGAGGCAGAGTGCAAGAACAGAACAGCAATCATTGTTCAAGAACATAACAGCAGTGGCCAAAAATGCTCTTCTATTTCTTCATAATAGGAATTAATAAACTTACTTCTTTGCTAGTATGGCCAAAAGGAAGACCACAGCCATCAGAAGAATTTCACCCATGAGAAAAGGATCACCAGGAATGAACTGTTCCCCACCACTTCATTTCAATACATCCTTCTTTGTTTCATAGCACCAGTTTTAAGCATCAACCCTCTTTCAGATTCTTCCTTCATAAATCAGACTCACAGAATGTCAGGGGCTGGAAAGGACTTCCAAAGCTCATCCAGTCCAACCCCCCTTCCAGAGTAGGATATCCTAGATCAGAGCACACAGGAACACATCCAGGTGGGTTTGGAATATCTCCAGAGAGGGAGGCTCCACAACATCGCTGGGCAGCCTGTTCCAGGGTTCTGTCACCCTCACAGGGAAAAAAATTCCTCATGTTTCTGTGGGACTTTCTATGCCTCAGCTTCCACCATTGCCTCTAAGCCTGTCACTGGGCATCACCCAGCAGAGTCTGGCTCCAGCCACCTGGCACTCACCCTGCACATCTTTATAAACACGAACGAGGTCACCTCTCACGCTTCTCTGCTCCGAGCTCCAAGCCCCAGCTCCCTCAGGCTCTCTTCGTAAGGAGAGTTCCACTGCCTGCATCATTTTCGTGGCTCTGCTCTGGACTCCCTCCATCAGCTTTTGCAGCTGTCAACATTTCAGGTACATGATTTTCAGAATCACATCCAGAAAAACGGAGGAGAGGGAGAAATTAACTCCACGGGTATCAATCTTGGATGTGTGCCACTGCAAAACTCTTTAAACCCAGGAACCAAATCGAAAAACTGGCTGCGATTTCAGGAAGAGCAGCCTTTGCCCAGCAGCTCAAGGAAACGCTTCCCTGCATGAGAAACGAAGCGCTGCCGGGCGGCTCGGGAAGGCACTGGGAAAAGGAAATGTGAGCCAGGGCAAGGAAAGCGAAAGAAAACCAAACGGAGAACACTGGAAGCGAGCACGGCGCAACACGACTGGGTGCGCCCGGCCTCAGCAGCGCGCTGCCCGCAGCAGGGATTGCGGAGCGCTGCAGCCCCAACGCGCCGCACCACAGCCCCGCCGAAGGGCTCCCCCGACCCTCGCTGCCCCAGCAGCACGGCGCCCGTACCCTGCGGCCGGCGGCAAACGGTTCCGTCACGGACACGGTGCGGGTGGGAAGGGCCCTCAGGGTGGCCGCTTAAGCGGCGGCCGGTTCGGGCTGGGCGGCAGGACAGCGGAGAAAGAGCGCGGCGGGGGGTGGGGTGGCGGCGGTGGAGCTTCTCCGTCCCGAGAGCCGCAAGCCGCCGGCCTTTGGCTTACCGCCCCCCGCGCCGCCTTTCTGGTTTTGCTCCAAACAGCAGCCCGAGAGCCCAGCCCAACCGCGCCCGTAGCCCGGGGCCCGTAGGGGCACTGTCAGGGATTGCCGAACTGAGGCGAACCCGCACGGGAGCAAGCGGTACCAGGAAGGCGAAGCCCCGCGGCAGTGCCCCTAAGCGCCGCCCGGCACCGACGCGCAGGTAAAAAGCCTACAAACCCAGCTCGCCGCTTCCCTGCCGAGGCCGAGTAACAGCGCCGGCGGCCGCGGAGAATCACTCTCGGTGCCCTCGCAGGCAAGGCCGAGGGGCCGGGCGGGACGAGAGCTCCCGGCGGTAGGACGGGACAGGTGCCCCGGGGCGGCACCGCGCAACGCCCGCCCCTCCGCTGGGGGCGCTCTGCCCTCCTGGAGCTCCAACTCTACTGCTCCCTCGTTCCTCGGGCGGCGCTGGGGGCAGGCTAGAGCGCCGCTCCCGCGACAGCCGGAAGTGGCGTGTGCGGAAGGAGCAGCAGCTCGGGCGTCCGCGGACAGAGCCGCTCGCCCCTCGCAGTTCGGAGAGCTTCTGGGCGGCCGTGCGCGGCTGCCGCCGCTCCTGCACCATGTTGCGCGGCCTAGGTAGCTGGTTTGGGCTGGAGCGAGCAGGCGAGGAGAAGCTGCTCTCAGCCGAGGAGAGGAGCAACTCCGCGGAGGAGGAAGAGGCCGTGGCGGCAGCGGCAGACGCGGAGCCGGCCGGGCAGAGCTCGGAGCAGGCGGAGCTGCAGGTGGACTCGGAGGCTCTCCTCAGCCAGGCCAAGGGACTCGGCAGTGAGTGTCCTGCCTTCGCACCCCGGCGCTGCCGTAGAGAACGGGGAGGGGAGGAGTGGGGTGTGGCTGCCCGACATCGCTAGTGGGGCTCGCCCGCACCCGACCAAAGAGCCACCTTGGCGCTGCCCCTGCGGCTCCCCGAAGTGTCCCCATCGCCTCCGCTTCGCTTCCCCGCAATACCCTGGGCCGCAGCGGAGAGGTGTGGAGCTCCTCCCCGTCCCACACACATAGCTGTTGGGGAGTCCTCATGCAAGGAGAATGCTCGAGTGAAAACAATGGCTTCAGCTGTTGGAGAGGTGTGTCGTGCCCTGGCCATCTTCACCAGGGCAGGGCTTTAAGAGAGAAAATGCAGGCTTAGTGTGGGGAGAGCAGCACGGGATAGCAGCGGGATTAGTGCAGGTTTATGTGTTGGAGAAGTTACTGGTTCTCGCCTTTGGCACTTCAACCAAAGCTTTAGCAGAGGGAAACAACTGCACCGAGGTTTCATGGTGAGCTAACATTTATTATCAGCTCACCAAATGTAAAATTGCTTTTCATCTGGATAGTAACAACTCCAGTGCCCTTTGCACAGCAATGCAGAAGGGGGAGCACAAGTTGAGAAGGTGACCTGAAGACACTTTATAAATAGAAAAACCCCAAAGCCTGTCTTTTCAGCTATAAATGATAGTCCAAGTTGGAGTAGCTAGCATGGGAAATGATCATGGCGAAAAGCCTTGAAAAGTCATTTCGCATCTCTTAAATTGTGCCTGCTAGCTGCAGGCTTTGGCATGCATTGCTACCACCTATCTCAGAAGATGAAGCTTTCTATACAGCTTGTCCTGTGCAATTGAGAAAGCTGGAAGTTTGGAATTGACCTAATTCTCTAATTTCATCTTAAAGAAATAAAAATTGTTTCAGAGATCTATTTTAACTAGCAGTTGCTAGTAAGGAGAAGCCTTTGATGGAGTCGCTAATAGTTCTGGGCATGGTGAAAGGATGCTGCCTCACCAGGAATTAAAACAGAAGACAACAAAAAACCCAACAACCTTTAATGCTTAAACTACAAAGCAAATGAATGGCTGAGCACAGGCTCTGCTGGATAAAACACTGGCTAGGTAGCCAGGCCTAAAGAGTGCTGTTCAGTGGACTTAAATCTGGCTGCTCACTAGTGGTCTTGCTGAGGACCGCTTCTCTTTACCACCTTCATCAATGATCTTGACGAGGAGTTAGAGTGCACCATTAGTAAATGTGCAGATGACTCCAGGCTAGGTGGGAGAGTTGATCTGCTTGAGGATAGGGAGGCCCTACCGAGAGACTTGAGTTGGCTCAATGGACTGAGTGAGCTTCAACAATGCCATGCAGTGCTACAGGGCTGGGGCTTGTGGCTGGAAAGCTGTCCCTGCCCAGCCTTCCTGTAGGTCCCCTTCAGATAGTGAAATGTAGCTCTGAGGTCTCCCCAGAGCCTTCTGTTCTCCAGGCTGAGCAGCTGCTCCCTCCTCAGGGAGATGTAGAGGGCAAAGAGGTTACCCCTCAGGCTCCATTTCTCCAAATAGACAAACCCAAAGCCCTCAGCTGCTGCTCAAGCTATTCCTTCCAGCCCTTTCACCTCCCCTGGAAGCATTCAAGGAGCTTTAACGTCCTTACTGAGTGAGCTTCGCCAGAGCTGCACACAGTGCAGCTCAAGGTGAGGCTGCACCAGCAGTGTATGTAGCAGGGTAATTCCCTGTTTTGACCAACTGGTTATGCTGTTTGGTGCCCCCCAGGATGCAGTTTGCCACCCTGGCTGGACACACTGCTGGCTAATGTGGAGCCTGCTGCTGGCCAGCATCCCCAGAGCCCTTCCTAGAGGACTGCACTGCAAGCACTCCTCTCCCTGTTCCCGTTTGTGCCCACATTACCCCATCCTAGGTGCAGAATCCATTTGGACTTAGTAGAATTCCTCCCACTGGTATTGCCCACAGCTCCAGTCACTCTAGATCCTCCTCAGTCATTATGATATTTGCTGCTCTTGCTGCCATTTGATCACTGTATGTACTGTTATTGCGATACTGCAGTCATCTAGAGCTGCTCAGATGGAACACAGTGCTTGCAGCATCATGGCATCAGCTGAGAAATAAACCATGCCAGGGTCCCGTGTCAATAAAATTGATCCTTAGTGGAAAGAGACAGGGGTGCTGGG
>VWYK01051558.1:11501-26089 GCA_013399775.1 Semnornis frantzii | reverse complement strand
GGGGCTCTGCAGCCTGGAGAGGAGAAGGCTTCCAGGAGACCTTAGAGTAGCCTTCCAGTATCTGAAGGGGGCCTACAGGAAGGCTATGGAGGGACTATTGACAAGGTCTTGTAATGCCAGGACAAGGGGCAACGGGTTTGAACTGTCAGAGGGGATATTGAAACTGGATGTTAGGAAGAAGTTGTTTGCAGTGAGGGTGGTGAGGCACTGGCATACATCTTCAATCACATTGGGTGATTCTGTGCTCCACAACCTCCCTGGAGGTGTTCAAAGCCAGGCTGGAGGAGGCCTTGAGTGACCTGCACTAGTGGGAGGTGTCCCTGCCTATGGCAGGGGGTGGGACCTACATGATCTTTGAGGTCCCTTCCAACCTTACCATTCTATGATTCTGTATTTAAGAGCTCTCCAAGCTGCCTCTGCCATGTGAGGGTGGGAAAAGCAGAACCTGACAGTAGTCTGTAGCAGCAGTCAAGCACCTTCAGTCTCTCCTGCCTACAGCACATCCAACCTGGGCATCCCAAGGCCAAAGCAAAAGACACTTCAGGATTGTTTGACAGCAGGATGCTCAGAATTTGCAACATCATGGTGAGAAACTTGGCAAAAATTTGCTAAGAGCATTCTACTACATGAGAATTCTTAAGATAGTTAACAGCCCAGACGTTTGCATTAAAAAATTGATCTCATACTAAGAGAAAATAAAAGGCAACCCCCCTGAACAATCTGTGGTATGCTTTGCCAGTTTGCTTGCCATGGGAAAAGTCACCACTGAGAGAATTTAAAATGATGTTCATCTTGAAGGAGGAAAGGACTGTGCTCTGCCCAACAAAAAAAGTTGTTTCATCCTAAGAACATGCTGAAAATAACAGCAGGTACTGCATGTATCAGGCAAGCCCCACTAGTAGCCCTTTCGCAACAGCAAAATGACAACACATAATTTAGGAGTTGGCAAGGCAAGCTGTCTGTAGCCAGCTTTGCAGTGACTTTTGCATAAAGCATTGCTACATTTAGATGTCCTCGCACAGACCTAAATGAAACTCACATCTACATTGAACTTACTGCACCAGAATCCCCATACCTTAACTCCTATTCCAAACAAAATATTTTCCCTAAAGCCTTGTACCGTGGCTGAAAAAAAATCTCCCAAATACCACTAAGCTTCAATCTCAAAGGAAAAGCCTCTGGTTGATTACCAAGCACAAGAGACAAGTTTAGACACAGCACATGGAAGCAACTGCCACAGTCCAGAGCAGCTTCTCCCAGTTATATTCAGGAAACTTTTACGACATGGTGGTAATTCGAAATGGAAGATGCTTTTAGACAGGAAAACTGGGGGGAAACAAAGATAATGTCTTGATTTCTTTCCTTTTTTAAAGTGCTTGTTATCGCTGATACCTTTTGACTTATTTTGCATGAGTTCACAGAAAAGTCTTGGACCAATTGTGCTTTACTTTGTTGTTGTGACTGCCAGAGACAGGAAGGGCCATGGAGCAATGTGGCCACCACCTCTGCTATCTATGTCATTAGTGTTCCTGGTATGCAGCAACCTTCCCTGGGAGATCTGTGCCTTGGTCAAAGGAAATAGGAGCATCAAAACTGTTTGTATGCAACAGCATCAGGACTCATTGAAAGAATGAAACATCTCAGGAGCCCTCCTGTCAGCATCACTCATTTAGCTTCTCAGATACAGAGGCAAGTTCTTCCCAGCACTCTTTCACACAGTGACAGAACAAAATCTCAAGGATCAACCTTTCCTGGCCCTATAAAATCCAACAAATCCAAAGGAAGATTTCTTACTGTATATTGCGTACTCTGATAATGCTCATGGGTTGTTTTGCTTGTGTATGTAGGTCAGAGAGTGGCAGCAAGAAGGGACAGGGAGCCGCCAGGCTGGTCACACAGACAGCATTCCTCAGGTAAAGGCTGTGCCAAAGAGCAGGGGGAGCAGAGCTTTTGGGGTGTGTTTGGGTTTGACTTTTCAGTACTATTAATTCATGACAATGCTGCAAGGGACAGCAAATCCCTCTTTGAATGGACAGATTATATTTGTGTTTAACTTGTGCCTAAGTTCTCTTTCTTTCCACTTACTGCCTCACCCATCAAACTGCCAGCTGCTTCACCAAGTACACCAAACAATGACAAAGGATCTTGAGGTACATGNCCCCCCGTGTAATCTCCTTGCTTCCATGCAGTAAATGGTCAACATAAGAGAGGATTTATGCTCTCCTGCAGCATCTCTGAAGATGCAGATAAAGACGTTCCCTAAGCTTGATGGACTAAACCCAGACCCCAGTCCTACAGGGACATCAGCTAGCACTGCTATGCTTATACTGTCCTACACTAAATAATGGCATATGGAATAAGCCAAAAGCAGTTCACCTGTATTTCAGGCCTCTCACATGATGCTGATTCACTAGATACCACACAGGGGCTGCAGTTAACACCCAACAAGCACTTAGCCTTGGAGACAGAGTGGTGGCAAGGCTTCAGAAGGAAGCAAGACTGCAGTCTGGGTAAGTGACTTTGCTGCAAACTGTGCAAGGAGGATGCAAAACCACTCAGATAAAATCGAATGAGAAAGAACAAAAGCACCATAATTTGCTTTGAGGGCAAAACCCTAAGGAAAACAGAAGGGTCATTTGGCAGAATGGCAGCACAGTGTTTTGAGTGCAGGACCAGCAGAAAGGCTGTGCAGTGCAAGCCCAGCCTTGGAGATGCAGCAAGGGGCTGCAGGCTTTGCCCAGAGTTGCCTGCTCCCTCAGGCCAGGGCTTTGCCAGCATTTACTTGGCCTGTGGATGCTTCCTAATCCACTGTCAGGGGTTTTTCAAGTGTGCCAATTCCTGCTGTAGCCTGCTGCCAACTGATAAGATGGTTTATGCCATTAACAGTGCCTGAGGATGAGAAGCGCTGAAGAGTGGTGGGAATATTTACTTTCTCCCACTAATGCTGGTAGCAAGCAGAGGATTTTAAAACCCTTGTAACCTGCATGCAGCCAGCTGGAGACCAAGCCTGGCTGGAGGTGAAAAGAAACTTCAGGACACTACTCCATAGGGAGAAACTGCTAACACTTAACAAATGCCCAAGGCAAAGTGCTCAAAGACAGGCTGCAGCATTAAACCGCTGCATTCCCTGCCAGGTGTGACCACCTATGAGATGTGAGTCAGGGGGCTTATGTTCTTGGGAAGAGCAGAAAGAAGGGGAAAAGGAAAAGCGAAAAGGAATGGAAAAGTAAATATAACTAACTGTCCCAGCCTTATTCCCATTGTCCAGAACTAGACCTGTGGCCTCTATCTGCATGTATACACACACAGGTGCACATGTGTACACAACTGCACCCCACAGTCCCCTCAGCTGGAAATTTTGCAGATGGCTGGGTACATTGTATAAAAGCACTTCTGGAAGCTTAAACTGATTAAATCAACACATATCTCAGTGTCCCACTTTTTTTTTCCCAAGCATGGCTTAAAGCCTCACACATCACTACCATGGTTCCTCCACTGAGCTAGCCCAGAGTCCCTCCACTGCTTCCACTCCCACGCCTCTGCCAGCAAAACAAACACAGAGCCACGGTGGAGGAGTAAACACTCGTTAATATTTGCCTTGACACTTGGAGAAGCACTGGAAACTTCAGCTACCTTGCTATTTTGCTTTGCTCTGTTGTCGCCCACTGCCAAACTTCCTCCTCTTGTTTGCTGTACAATTGCTCATCTCTTGGGAGAGTGGAGGGGGAAGCGACCGAGAGCGCAGCGGAGACAGCAGCAATTTCAGCAAGAAATAATAGCAACCAGCCAAAGCCAACTGATTACATGGATGTGTCAGTGCAAATGAGACAAGAAAGAATCCTAGTTGTGTTGTCTCCAAATTGCTACCTGCCTGTTGCTCTGCCTGTGATTAGCTGCACCAGCTGCAGTGGGATGGGTTCAGCGCTTGGTCTTTATCCTGCCCGTTAATTGCAGTGGCAGTTCCCAGCCAGTGCAACAGGAGCAGGTTGTGTCTGTTTGCTGAAATGCTGTAAAGCTCCTTGGACAGTGCAAGCCAGAAAGGCACTGAATTGCTCTGGAGTGTCTGTTCCTAGGGCTCCTTAGCAGAGCAGTTAGAATCATAGAATGGTAAGGATGGAAGCGACCTCAAGGATCATCCAGTTCCAACCCCCTGCCATAGGCAGGGACACCTCCCACTAGTACAGGGCACTCAAGGCCTCATCCAATCTGGCCTTGAACACCTCCAGGCAGGGAGCAACCACAACCTCCCTGGGCAACCTATGCCAGTGTCTCACCACCCTCACTGCAAAGAACTTCCTCCTAACATCCAGTTTCAGTCTCCCCTCTGCCATTTTAAACCCATTGCCGCTTGTCCTGTCATTGCAAGACCAAAGATCACATCGGGTGATTCTGTGCCCCACGACCTCCCTGAGCAACCTGTGCCAGGGTTTCACCACCCTCACTGTAAGGAACTTAATCCTAATATCCAGTTTCAATCTCCCCTCTGTCAGTTTAAACTCCTAAGTTCCTGTTAAGTTCCTGTTATGTGTGCCTGGGCACACCATGCAGATGCTGCATGCCCTTCCTATCTCCTCCTGGGACACAGGTGAGGGACCTGCACACCAGGGGACCTTCTCATAGAATCATAGAATGGTAAGGTTGGAAGGGACCTCAAGGATCATCTAGTTCCAACCCCCTGCCATAGGCAGGGACACCTCCCACTAGTGCAGGTCACTCAAGGCTTCATCCAACCTGGTCCTGAACACCTCTAGGGAGGTTGTGGAGCATAGAAGCACCCAACATGATCTTCGATCTTGCCTGAAAGTGTTCAAGGCCAGGTTGGATGAGGCCTTGAGTGACCTGTCCTAGTGGGAGGTGTCCCTGCCTATGGCAGGGGGTTGGAACTAGATGATCTTTGAGGTCCCTTCCAACCTTACCATTCTATGACTCTATGATAAGCCCTGAGCCTACAGGTACCAGGCACACCAATATCACCTACTCGGTGAGTTTTCTGCTGAAAACATTCCTACCTGCAGCAGCCACTGCACATCCTAGGACTGTGATAAAAAGTGAGGCCACTAGACCAAGCTGCTTCAAGTCATGCCTAGGCTGAAAGAAGGGGAAACAAAAATGACAAACTGTCCAGTGAAGTCTGCACAGGTTATGGCAGATTGGTACAGCAGTGGGCATCCAGACATACTGTTGGTGACTTGGATTTTACTGGCTGGTCCTGGGATGGCAGCAGAAAATGCTCAGGGCAGCTGATGTTGCCTGCCTGCAAGTGTGTAGCTACCCCTGATCTCCCAAGACCCTGGAGTTACAAGCTGTGCTGCCTGACTTACACAGCTTGCCTTTTCCTTACTGCAGTGAGGAGAAAACCTTAGCCAGGCCATGGTCTTTCCTCACGTTCCTGCCTATTCCAGTGCAGGTCTCTGGTGAGGAGTGGTATACTGGCTTTCCCCTCATCCCCTGCCTTGGGACACACAAAGATGCTCAGGCTTTGCACAGAGACATTCACTGCCTAGAAAAAAAAAAAAAAATCGGCTGCACTGGCATGCATTTCTGACAACATATTTCCTCTTTTCAGGCCTGGCTAGAGGGAAAGGTCCCTGCAGAGCTCTGCAGAAGCAACACTTGGGAATAAAAACCTGCTGAACGAGGTGTGTTATGTCTTAATTACCCAGACCTGCTGTTCCCAGCATCACAGGCAGTTGCACTGGAGGATAAGGGATGAAGCCTGCCTGGCAGGGACCTTAGCACGACACAGCCTGGTGGGGGAGTTCTTATGGCCAGCAAGCTCTGCAGCTCCTGCTCCCACCCACAGTCTACTACCCACTGCTCTGAGCATCACACATCCCAGTGACCCACAACATCAGGCTGGGTGGCAATAGAAGAGCTGTGACTTAGCAGACATGGGCAAAGCTTTCACATCAGCTGCCAGAGAATAAAGTTCACTGAGCCAACTTGTTCCCATTGCTCTAGCCCCTACATCTCAGCTTCCTCCACCCACTGCTGCCTCATTGACTGGTGCCCCCACCCTGCCTGGGCACTGTGCCCCCTTCGCCCTCCAGTAGCTCACTCACAAAACAGCAGAAACAACACCTGTGCTTTTTGGAGTAGCCTCTCACTCTGCAGGCTCACAAGGAAGATATTCAATTCTTGCAGAGAGATCAGCACCTACTGATACTCCTAGAAATGTCTCAAGAGAACCATGAAACTCACCTTCCTGACCATGCTGCAGAACCTGGTCAGTGACCTTTGCATGCAGGCATTAAAGTGCTTTTAAAAAATGTTGCCCCTTAGAATGTCATGGGATGGAGGCCACATCCTTACAACAACAACATCTATGGTAGTTTGGGAAGAGTACACTTCCACAAGAAGGGGGTGGCCCTTTGCAGAAGCAGATATTGCTGCATGGGCACACATGATTTTAAATGCCACAAATTTATTTGTTTCCATGACTTATATTTGCATGTATATTTTAATAAAGCTCATCAGATCCCATCTGCAGTCCTATGTGCAGTTCTGGAGCCCCCAGCACAGGAAGGACATGGAAGTGTTGGAGAGGGTCCAGAGGAGGCCATGAAGATGCTGAGAGGGCTGCAGCAGCTCTGCTGTGAGGACAGGCTGAGAGAGTGTGGGCTGTGCAGCCTGCAGAAGAGAAGGCTTCCAGGAGACCTTAGAGTAGCCTTCCAGGATCTGAAGGGGGCTCCAGGAAGGCTGTGGAGGGACTATTAACAAGGTCTTGTAATGTCAGGATGAGGAGGAATGCGTTTGAACTGGCAGAGGGGAGATTGAAACTGGATGTTAGGAGGAAGTTGTTTGGAGTGAGGGTGGTGAGACACTGGCACAGGTTGCCCAGGGAGGTTGTGGAGCACAGAATTACTCAACGCTATCTTTGATCACATTGGGAGATTCTGTGCTCCACAACCTCCCTGGAGGTGTTCAAGGCCAGGTTGGAGGAGGCCTTCAGTGACCTGTACTAGTGGGAGGTGTCCCTGCCTATGGCAGGGGGTTGGAACTGGATGATCTTTGAGGTCTCTTCCAACCTTACCATTCTATGATTCTATAATTAAGCATAATTTTGCAAGCTGGAGAGTTCAACTACCTAAACTTTCAGGGCTCCGCCATAGTTCTAATTACCACACAAACACCCAGTTTAGTGCAGACACAAACGAGTAACTACTGTTAGTATTGTGCCCTGTGTAAGGATAAAACATGCATATTGAATTGCCTGGTGCCCATGGACAAAGATAAGACCAGGAATCAGAGCTGGACTCCTCCAGGAGGGATGAGAGTCCATCTCCTCTCCTGCAGAATGATGCATGCACCAAATTTGCTATAAATACAAGTTTCTAGCAGGCACTGGTGACATTTAAGCTATGATAAAATACTTTTGTTCCCTGCTTAAACCTTAGGAACCACCATTTGCCACCTTTTTACAGCTTTTGAGGAGCTGCGCTGAAGGAGGGAGGATTAGCCTCAGGGCAGGACATGAGCAAGGGCAGAAACTGGAGCTCTTTCATCATTCAGATGATCACTTCTCATTCCAGGGCTAGTTATGTGAGATACTAATTGAAACTGGCAGCAGATTTTGCATAAGGACATCTCAGAATCTCAGTCAGTCCCAACATTTGCCACAGAACTCAGTTTGCTCATTATTAGAAAATTCATAGAATCATAGAATGGTAAGGTTGGAAGAGACCTCAAAGATCATCCAGTTCCAACCCCCTGCCATAGGCAGGGACACCTCCCACTAGTACAGGTCACTGAAGGCCTCCTCCAACCTGGCCTTGAACACCTCCAGGGAGGTTGTGGAGCACAGAATCTCCCAATGTGATCAAAGATAGCGTTGAGTAATTCTGTGCTCCACAACCTCCCTGGGCAACCTGTGCCAGTGTCTCACCACCCTCACTCCAAACAACTTCCTCCTAACATCCAGTTTCAATCTCCCCTCTGCCAGTTTAAATGCATTCCTCCTCATCCTGACATTACAAGACCTTGTCAATAGTCCCTCCACAGCATTCCTGGAGCCCCCTTCAGCTACTGGAAGGCTACTCTAAGGTCTCCTAGAAGCCTTCTCTTCTGCAGGCTGCAGAGCCCCAACTCCCTCAGCCTGTCCTCATAGCAGAACTGCTGCAGCTCTCTGAGCATCTTCGTGGCCTCCTCTGGACCCTCTCCAACACTTCAATGTCCTTCCTGTGCTGGTTATTATCTACTTTCAGCTCTTTGTTCAAGATATTTCAGATTTAAAAAATAAAACCAATTAAGAACAAACCCTGTGAAAGGATTTCTATTCCCCTCTGCTTGCGTCTGTGCTGTTTGCACAGGGATGCTTTGTAAACCTGCCCTTTGCCACCTCCTCTCCACTTGCATCCCAGCCCAGCCTTTGGAGTACAGCTCCTCTAGCATCGCTTCCCAGCTGGGAGGGGGAGATCCTCAGCTGACTCACTGCAGTGTAGCAGGTTCCTGGACTTGCTGTCAAGTGCCCCACAGTCCCAAGTGTAAAAGAAGTATGGAAAACAGGAGTAAGTTTGCTGTTCTTCACTTGCACTGTCTAATTATAGGTAGTACTTTTACACACAGGCACAAGATGTTAATGTCAGGGAGGTACATGTCTGTCCTGTATCTTATTCTCCACTCTTCTTAGGGTAGAGGAGAGAGCAACTCCTACATGCAATTTATATATATATCTGTAGACATGCATGAGAGATTTTTAATAAAAAGAGGATGAAATTTGCCACAGGAAATTATGAATACATGCACATATACACACACACTCCAACTCACACCCTGAGCCTTTGAGCCGTTCCCATTGCTTGAAGGAAATACTTCTAAAGAAGTGTGATGCTCCTCTGTTAGCTCTCCCTTGAACCAGGAGCTTGACAGTGATAAAAGATGGGATGCATCCAAGCCCTCCTCACAAGCTCATCACAAGCAATGAAGGAGGTGAACATGCACCCAAGCCCTCCTCACAAGCTCATCACAAGCAATGAAGGAGGTGAATATGCACCCAAGCCCTCCTCACAAGCTCATCACAAGCAATGAAGGAGGTGAATATGCACCCAAGCCCTCCTCACAAGCTCATCACAAGCAATGAAGGAGGTGAATATGCACCCAAGCCCTCCTCACAAGCTCATCACAAGCAATGAAGGAGGTGAATATGCACCCAAGCCCTCCTCACAAGCTCTAAGACAACAGATCATGTTGTGATGTGGGTAAGTAAGTAAGTAAGTTGTCTGTGGCTAAGCCATAGCACATCTACTCCGGGGAATATGCATTCAGCCTCCGGTTGCTGCAGGGTAGGACATATGGAGGCGTAACTACTTTACATGACAGTTGTATCAGCTTTCCTCTACAGCAGGGGGGAGTAGGGTTTAATTCCTGCTCCATGTTAAATGCAGCTACCAAAGAACTGAGGCAGCCCGACTGGAGATCCAATCACTGACAGAACACATTAAGACCTTCGAGCTTTTGTTTCCCTCTAAACCTCCTGTAATTGCTACATAAAGAATGGGTTTAGTGTAGGATGGTGCAATCAATATGGCCCTGGGAAAGCATTCAGCACTAACAGTTTTGTGCAAGCTGCAGACTGCTGTCTTTATTAAAAATCCTACATCAAAGCCCCAAGTCCTGTCCATTTGTGCTGCCACTCCCATTTTAAACATGCTCACACGCTGAAGAATCCTGAGGGATTGGAGCCATAGGAGGTAAATCAGCAGATTGAAGAGGTTAAATCCATTTCCTTACTAATGGGACCGATGCTCTTCAAAGCTCCCATAAAAATTCAGCATGAAGAGCTTTTTAAGCTCAAGGGGTTTAAAGCCTTCATGATCATTCAACCTTTAAGCAGGTACAAAGGAATTTTTCCTCTGCCTCTCTCCAAATATATCCATCTCCTCAGGAGCAAGGGAAAGTCTCTTAGAGAGAGAACTTGATAAAATTCCTCAGACAGCTCATTAATTCTAGTCACTTCGGCAATAACTTCCCCACCACTTGTGGCACTCAGAGAGGTTATAGACTGCCTTAGTAAGAACCAATCCTGTTCATTAGCCATTTCCCTGCACTTGCATATTAATATTGCCTGGCCTTGTTAAATGTAGAAATCTCTTTTCATCTGTTTATAACAGGTGTTTGTTTCTGTTTACTTTTGTTTTTTTCCTTAGGGGTAGCCACAAAATAATTGATAATCATAGAATGGTAAGGTTGGAAGGGCCCTCAAAGATCATCTAGTTCCAACCCCCTGCCATAGGCAGGGACACCTCCCACTAGGACAGGTCACTCAAGGCCTCCTCTAACCTGGCCTTGAGCACCTCCAGAAAGGTTGTGGAGCACAGAATCACCCAATGTGATCTTTGATCATGTTGGATGATTCTGTGCTCCACGACCTCCCTGGGCAACCTGTGCCAGTGTTTCACCACCCTCACTGCAAACAACTTCCTCCTCATATTCAGTTTCAATCTCCCCTCTGCCACTTCAAACCCATTGCCCCTTGTCCTGCCATTACAAGACCTTGTCAATAGTCCCTCCATAGCCTTCCTGGAGCCCCCTTCAGCTACTGGAAGGCTACTCTAAGGTCTCCTGGAAGCCTTCTCTTCTCCAGGCTGCAGAGCCCCAACTCTCTCAGCCTGTCCTCATAGCAGAACTGCTGCAGTTCTCTGAGCATCTTTGTGGCCTGCTCTGGACCCGCTCCAAGGGTTCCATTTTCTGCAGAGTAAAGAGAGTTTTCTTGATTTCTTTGGCTAAGATGAGAGTTGGTTGAAATCTCTCAGCTGGGTTTTATTAAATAAGATTTTTCATGTGAACAGAAGTTTAGAATGACCTTGGGGAGAAGAGGTGTGCTGAAGGAATGTTGCTTTCTTGGCTACAGGAAACTGAAATCTTTAGAGGGTTCAGTGAAAGTGAAGATGTTTGTGTTATTAGCTACATAAGAAATAAAAAACATATGTTATACCCTGAAATAGGAAATGGGATTTTCCACTTTTTTTTTATCAGCTTCCAAGATTAATAGCTTTACCATAATCTTAATCCCTTCAGAAAGCCAGCACAAACATTTCCCTCTTGCATCTTATAACGGCAAACTCCTCAGCCCGAGTGAATACACAAAAACCTAGCAGCTAATTTGAGCTAATTTGGTCTCCTCCAGGAAAATTATTGGAGACAGACGAGTTACAGAGGAATTTTCGGATATGAAGTGGTGGCCAAAACCTCCCCTTGATACAAACAACACATCATAAACCATGAGCAGTTCAAACCCACGGCTGCTGCTAAGCCCTCGGTTGTTGTTGTGGCAGCAATTTCAATATTCATTACTACGAGGAGTTTCTGATGAGCTCCTGGTGCTATTCATAGCACAAGCCCAGGTAGAGCTCATTTTCTGAGAATAGCTTGGCAAGAAATCAGTACCTGTTGCAGCTCTTTGACAACATGTAATTATGGTTGGAACTGCAGGCGAGTGATTTCAGATAGCAGAGCAAATAATTTCCCAGAGTTACCCACCGAGGCAGCAGCCTCCTCACCTGAACACCCATGCAGAAGAGAGCATTCTCACCATTTGGATTTCTGCAGAGTAGCTTCATGAGGAGGAAAAGGGTTGGTTGTTTGTTTCTTTTAGGCAAAACTACCAAACCCAAACCATTCCCGTTTTGTATCCTTCCCAATCTCTAAACATACACCAAAAATCCCAACTCTCAGTGCTCCTGCACAGCACTGTTCTGTAAGTAAGTCCTGGAGTCCTCAGGTACCCACTTGTTTGTCCTGGAGCCTCAGTGGTGGACGCTGTGCTTCAGCATTTAATTCTGCACTCTGAGTAACCTCCACCTTCTTTATGGAGACTCAACACACAACACAACCATGACAAAAGCCCTTTCCCGGTTCTTCTAGGGCCTGACATGCTTCCCATCCTCAGTGTCTGAGCTGGATGCTTCATTCACTCCAGTTCAAATTCTATCGACAGTGGACTAGGTCCTCTGTGTTTTCAGAAGCTGGTCCCTCATCAAGCAGCACAGTTGGCTCTGGGAGAACAGACTCAGTTCAGCATCCTTTAAATCAATACTGACCTCAGCCTCAGTGCAGCTGAACCTGTCTCCAACAAATTCCAGCACAACATTGATGCCAGGCTGACAGAAATGAAACCAGAAATGCAATTCATCACTTGAGAAGCCGCTTTGCTGTGGCTCTGCTAGCTATTACATTTATCAAGACAGGTTTCCAGTGAAGTAAATCGTTGTCACCTTGCTGAAGACAGTAGCACCAAGCCCAGCTGCACAAGCTGGGCAAGTAAAATCATCCACAATCATAGAATGGTAAGGTTGGAAGGGACCTCAAGGATCATCCAGTTCCAACCCCGTGCCATAAGCAGGGACACCTCCCACTAGGACAGGTCACTCAAGGCCTCCTCCAACCTGGCCTTGAACACCTCCAGGGAGGGAGCAACCACAACCTCCCTGGGCAACCTGTGCCGGTGTCTCACTACCCTTACTGCAAACAACTTCCTCCTAACATCCAGTTTCAATCTCCCCTCTGCCATTTCAAACCCATTGCCCCTTGTCTTGTTGTTACAAGACCTTGTCAATAGTCCCTCCCCAGCCTTCCTGGAGCCCCCTTCAGCTACTGGAAGGTTACTCTAAGGTCTCCTGGAAGCCTTCTCCTCTCCAGGCTGCCGAGCCCCAACTCTCTCAGCCTGTACTCACAGCAGAGCTGCTGCAACCCTCTCAGCATCTTCGTGGCCTCCTCTGCACACAGGAATGCAGATGGGGTCTGAGGAGAAAGCAAAGGGAGTAGAATCCCGTCCCTTGCCCTGTTGCCCACACTGCTCTTGCTGCAGCCCAGCACTCGGTTGCTGTCTGGGCTGCACTCACACTGCAGGCTCATGTTGAACTTTTCATCACCCCAGACCTCCAGCTCCTTTTCCTCAGGGCTGCTCTCAGTTATTCCCCACCCAGCCTGGAGTTGTGCTTGGGATTGTCCCTACCCAGGTGCAGGACCTTACACTTGGCCTGTAGCCTGCCTCCTATGGGGATGGATGGCCATACAAGAACCTCATACAGCTGACTGGCATTCATATCAGAGGATTGTGGAGACTGCAAGGATATCAGCTATTTTGACATATTAATGGTTTGTTTTTAACTAGGTTCACAGGCAGAGAAGTGATTTCAAGTAGTTCAGTTGTTGAGTATCTAACATATCTTTACCAGCACAAGACCCCAGATGCATTTCATGCTGCAACAAAGAGCAGTCCATCAAGGATGGGGAAGCTGTTTAAGCAAGACCAAGGCTGGGAACACCATCTAGAATCCTGCATGCAGTTCTGGAGCCCCCAGCACAGGAAGGACATGGAAGTGTTGAAGCAGGTCCAGAGGAGGCCACAACGATGCTGAGAGGGCTGCAACAGCTCTCCTATGAGGATAGGCTGAGAGAGTTGGGGCTCTGCAGCCTGGAGAAGAGAAGGCTTCCAGGAGACCTTAGAGTGGCCTTCAAATATCTGAAGGGGGCTACAGGAAGGCTGTGGAGGGACTATTGACAAGGTCTTGTAATGCCAGGACAAGGGGCAATGGGTTTGAACTGGCACAGGGGAGATTGAAACTGGATGTTAGGAGGAAGTTGTTTGCAGTAAGGGTAGTGAGACACCGGCACAGGTTGCCCAGGGAGGTTGTGGTTGCTCCCTCCCTGGAGGTGTTCAAGGCCAGGTTGGAGGAGGCCTTGAGTGACCTGTCCTAGTGGGAGGTGTCCCTGCCTATGGCAGGGGGGTGGAACTGGATGATCCTTGAGGTCCCTTCCAACCTTACCATTGTATGATTCTACGATTCTACCTGTGAGGTAAAATTGAGTCCAAGTGCCTCTTTTGCCACAAACTTCCACATTTATAGTGGCATCTAGCCTGGCCCAAGCCTGTTCCTGGTTGGAAGCAAGGTGGATGTGGCACGAAGCAGATGGTGCTGCAGGGTTTAGGTGTACCCAGTCTGCATCAGGGAAAAGGCAGAGAGACATTTGCAAGGAATCGAGCCTCTGGCAGGTCCTGCTGAGCTGATTGACACCCATCGGCCCCAGGACACAGAACTGTGCAGTGTGCTGCCGTATGAGAATGGTGGCATTCAAGTCTTTAATTATTTAAACCAGAATAAAAGAGTAAAATGCTTGGATTTTGTGATGCTAGGGGATACCTGTCAGTATTTGGCAAGGCTGGAGGAGGCTGGCAGGCACAGCTGTCAGCAGACTTGCCTCTGAGCGGGACAAGGTCCTGGGTCCCTGGCCAGAGAAGAGCACTAACAAGAATCCTCACCTCTCCAGGGGCCACCAGTGCTTGCCATGCCAGTATGCTCATGGGGCAAGTGGGCCTTCTGCACTTGAACCTGCTGCTACTGACTGAGGACTGCTGAGGATGGAGGGGGCTTTGACCAGGAGATTACTGCCTCTTGCCTACTGTTTCCAGAATGTAATTAAATAAATCTCTATCTCCCTATCTATCTATAGGGTAGCCACAATCCCAAGCACAACTCCAGGTTGGGTGGGGAATGGCTGAGAGCAGTCCTGAGGGAAAGGACCTGGGGGTGTGGGGTGATGAAAAGCTCCAGATGAGGCTGCAGTGTGAGTGCAGCCCAGACAGCAAC